>KZ308287.1:511816-554615 GCA_000376725.2 Ladona fulva | reverse complement strand
TTTTGGACAGACATTTAAAATAATATTTCATTTGAAAATAAAATCTACGGAGGTGGCCGTATTATTTGTGGAAATTCATTATATAACTCAGACATTTACTTTTTCCACTAAATTTTTTATTCTTCTACGAGATATCTCGGGTGCGTCTGGGAAGCGGATGAGCGAGATTCGGATTTTTTCATTACAAGATGCTGCCGTGTTATATTTCACGAAGAAAAACAAAAAACAGGCATTTATAAATACATCATCAGGTGATGATGACCCAAGTAGTCGAAACCATGGTCGTAGAATAAACTTTCTATAGTAAAGGTAAAAGTCTGATATTTCATTTTTTTCCAGTATGGAAAACTACCACGAATTAAAGGCCGATTGCATAGATTCTATAGCTTTTAATATATTTTTCACTTTGCATTAGAAAATCTAATGGTCATGGGTTTTGTTTTAATCGGTTGCTTTCATACACCATTAGAACACCTGCCTTGAAAGTAGAAGACCTCGATTTGATTCACAGCCTCATCAATATTTTTCACTACTGTTTATTGGAGGGTCTTAAGGCCCAACGTTAATAGTTAACACACCTTTCCTTTGCTTATTGTAGGTTAACATGAAGGGAATCATCTTTTTAGGCCAAGTTGGTGGAATGTTATTTACAAATAAATAATTATACAAGTATTATTAGCAAATCCTCTGCTTTCAATCTGTCCATACTGGTCTTAAAGTTGTTCTCTATCTCTGATTTTTCGAACTTATCTATGGAAAAATAATTCGAGCTATAGAGAGGAATAGCAGCGATATTTTCCGTAATTAACAGGTACAGTTTTTTGGTCAACGTCAAAAATAGATATATTTCCTTATTCGAAGAATCCTGAGACTTCCTAATTAGAATTCAGGTATCATATGACAGAAAGTCCCAACTTCCTGCTGTCGGCCAATGAAATGACGCTGAAACAACAGCATCCCGTCACGATTTTTACACTACTTAACTTGTTGTAACACCTTTACGTTATTTTATTCGTAACTACCGCCCCTAGCTGTCGCAAATTCATCCCCAGTGAATTATTTAACGAAGCTTGAACCGTTCGAAAATCGTTGTGACCGCTCGAATTTCGCTCCAACTTCATCAACACGTCCGAGAAGAGGACCCGTGCTAAAGAGAAATTCGCCCACCTTGGGCAGAAACCCGTGCTTTTTTAATGCGGCAGGGAAAGGCAGGGACGGGAAAGGGAAAGCTGAGCTGCTCGAACCTCTCTTTTTTATGGCCCTCTATCCCTTCTTAGGGTCTGCGACCGAGAAACAGGCAAGTTCAAACCCTTTGAATATTGGGTAAGCGTTACCCGTGCGCGCAGGCGAAAAGGTTGAGAAAGAGAGAGTGGCCCTCAATAAAAGAGAAAGGGGTGGCCACTAGAAAGCGTTCTTTTTTTAAGGCGGTGGGGGTGGTTTAACTATGGCCCTCGCAACTCCTTTTTCCACGGTTAGGTCAGTACTCGTCCACGCAACGTGCGACCGCACGGATCTCTGCGTTCTTCAGGGACATCCAAAGCAGATGCCTTCCACCCTTTCTCTTTTACCCTGTCCCTTAAAAAATAAAGGAGCTGCACCCCTTTCTTCGAAAGAGTGTGTCCCTGGGACAAAATAGAAAGTTGCTTGGAAAGAGATTTTTGCCTTCGAAAAATGTCCCCAACAAAGGTCAAGGTAAAAAAGCTATTGCAGAGAAAAGAGTTTTAGAAAATAAACACGCGCTTAGGTGGTCTCGAAAGGGGAGAAATTGCTGGGCAACGCAAATGCGAAGAAGTGCCAGTCTTGAAGAAAATTTTCTCTCGTGCGGACGTTTGGATTCAGAATACGGCCAGAGTACAGTGATGTTCGCAGTTTGTGTGTTACAAGAGTGAAATAATTACATTGGTTAATCTAGTCCGCCTGCTTGCGTCGACTTATATCATTGTGATCCGTGGTGAGATTCTACAGATGCGAAAAGATCTTCCTTGAGGAAGTATGACAGGAACCGAGTGGATGAACCGGAAGTTATCCACGTTTAAATTTTCCTGGAAGGAGAAAGAGAGGAACATCCTGGACCATCGCCTAGCCGTCGGTCGTTTCTTTAGATGCGGTATGTCATGACATGTTTCCTAAAAGACTAGCGAAATATGTTGGAAATATATAACTAAAGTTAATTCTGAGCAGTAGCATTGAAATAGAATTTAAGGAGAGATTATTAATAATATTACGTCTCTATTGAGTGTCTAGAAACTCCGAGACTCCGTAACCGTGGGTCTTAAATATATTTCGCCAAAGGTATTCCTAGATATTCTATGTCGCCATAAAAACCGTCGAGTCAATCGTCTAACTTGCATTGACATTTTGGTTACACCACATTAAGGATGGGGAAAATGTATGATAGAGTGATATATTTTCCAAGTGTTGTATATTGTCTCCAGTTTAGGCGAAATATTTTCCCTCGGCCAAAACAGGTTATCCAATACTGTTTAAGGAAAAGGGCGTGACCGGTGCCCTAGTTTCTTAGTTCGGGGAACTCCGCGAACAATACTGTATTCAAGATTGAAGCTCACCTACGCATTGAACTGCTTGAAATTATTCTTTTTTATTCTAAGTTATCATTTCAACGAGAAAATATTTAATTAACAATAACTACAGACTTATTTCTCTAAGGAACCTTTTCGAAACGGGGGCACCTTAGAATCTACTTTTTTTCTTGTGGACAGATTCAATGCAAATACAGGAGAAAATTTCATTGCCATAGAAGAAAATACGACTGGAAAGTATTCAATGAATTCTAATTATATGCATAAAAAGGAAGCATACCGGCGAGCATAACAAAATTCTTGAAGGAATGCGTAGGTTTTTGTTGTTCTATTCATTTCTTGGATCTAAAAAAATATTCCGGGCATAAAAAACGCTTAGAGTCTTTAATTCTTTTAGTAACCTGGACGATAAAAAAACGAAAAACCGTTATCCCTAGCCAATAATTAAAATTTCCCTGATAAAATTCAGTATAAAAATAAAAATCCTCAACAACTGAGAGGCATTCTCTTTTCTCGACGTTTTTCCGGGATCCAATTTCTGGATTTATAAAGAGGTATGTTTGTTAGTAATCATAGCAAATCACTAAAGAAGGCTACAAGTTGCATACTATATTGAGGGAGAGGTGGACTTAAGAAATGCGATTGTTCTTGTTATAAGTATGCAACTACGCATCTGCCCTGAAAGAAAGAAATTACACAGATCACCTAAAGAGGGAGACTTCAACGCGCGAATATTAGAACCTTGGAGTGCATCAGAATTAGCAGCGTCTGAATCACATACTAATTCATAACCTGTTTATGGAAAAAAGACTGCATCTGAGATAATTTTTAGTAAGTCCCATACGTCTCCACTAAACTATTCAATATTCTTTTCCGCTTCCAAGTACGGTTTATTGCCAGAGGATGCTACGGTTAATTTGCCGTTCCCCGGAATCTGTTATGGTTGGTAAAAGCTCTCAGTCCGTATGCGTAACATTCAATGAATTTAAAATGACATAATTCATAACATAACTGGAAACATTAAATCAACGGGAGATGCAACTGATTAAAAATGTTATACCTTTGCAAGAATTCTGATAAGATCTGCTATGAATTTTTTGTATAAACTTTTTCGTAAGTTTCATACGAAAGATAAATGATTTGATAACTAGATATTAATGTTTGGAATACCTCTTTGAAGGCACTCATTATACCTTGATCAAGGACATTGTATTAAATTAAATTTCATGTGAAATTTCCTCCAATTTAATTGTGTCTCTGTTACCATAAATTATCCTAACTGTTTAAAACTGCCTTACATTTCCATTTGGCTATCTATACTCTTACAGATACATTAAAAGTGAAAGAAAGCGAAACAAAAACACAGAAGAATTGTCTCATCAAAATAGAAAAAAAACTATTATTGAGGGAATAAAAAAATGTTAATTAAAATCTATGTTGGGTTCACGTGTGAACACTGGCATTGGGTATAAGTAACGCAGTCTAATCGATGAAATTGGAATATTTCGGTTATTGCAGAAAAAAAATATTTATTACAACCTTCTAACCTTGCAAAATTATTCTTTTTATAATGTTTAGCCTAAAAAGGCTACTTAAGCTATATATAAGAGGACACACACATAAATTCCTGCACTTTCGTCGACTCAAGGACTTTTGTACACAAAGACAACAAATCAAAGGGCGTCTGCTTATGCCAGATCATTGTACTTGAATTTAGCACAAATTACAAATTACTAGCAAAGGAATGAGAAGTTATAATCATTTTATCGCTGCAACTAATTTCCTTATATAACTTATAGATAATATAAAGTTGTAATTTTAGAAAAAATTTATAGTAAACCTTTTTTACCTTAAAAGGTTTATTCTTAAAAGAACCAATTCTGTTTTCTATATCACATTCTGCAACTGATCACATTTTAATCTCTATTTTATGAAAAAACATCCTAACAAATAAGTGAGTGGGACGTATAAAATTGAGCCCCTCGAGTTTCTAGAATTCATTGAGATAATAATTCCTAGTTGGAAACCTACGTACCGGTCGAGAAAGCATTAAACCTCCACAAATTAGATATAATTTATGTTAACTAGGCAAAGCCTGACACCCTTTACACATAATTTAAACTTCGGGGTAACATAATTAATTCAAGGAGAGTATTCCTGAGAGGCTATACACAATTCTCCCGAGACATCCTTCCTCGGAACCCCTCATTACCTCCCCCAATTCCCTTTTGGCACCGCTCTCTTCTTTCCGAACCGACTCAGTCGCCAACCTAAAGGCAATCGCTGAGATGGCAAAAGGAGAGGTAAAGAGCTTTCGCAATCGTCTTAAAGGACCCTCCCCTTCTCTCCCAACCAGAGATTCTGCCACTTCCCTCTCCTCAACTCCGCCCATTAAAAGCGCTGACTTTACGCAATTTTCTCAAAAGGGGAAATGAAGAGAAAAGGAAGGGGGGAGAGAATCGCAGAATAGGAAGAAAAAAGAGAAAACTTTTCCATTAACCCCCTTTCTCCGCAGTCACTCCTCTTTCGTAGTCTTTGGCCGTCTTTCCCTCGGCGATTTGGAGGAATTCCAATCGGAAATTACCTTTTATGGTAGCCATCCTCGGAGGAAATGTATTGGGATGAGAGATAAGTTAACGAGGGTGGAAGGAGTGGACAACCGAACCTAATGATGCGGGGTGTATTTTGTAAATTGCCCTCGACCATTTGTTAGCACCGCTTTGAATAGTAATACGTGGAGCCAGTATTGCCTGCGCTGAAAATGTAGTACAATTTATAGATGGTGTAGGCGGAAACAGAGAGTGGTATACGATGACGATAACGTTTCAAAAGTTCATCGATTGAGAGTTTGTAGTTTTCAATATTAACGAACCGTGTTAAATTCGGAGGAATATTTTCGTGGTGAATGATGTAAAAGCTTCAAGTACACTAAAGCTGAAATAAGTAGTAGTATTGTGAAAAGCGTTTCGACAACTGAGATCATTACGCACGAAGGCCCCCACTGGGAATCGAACCTGGGACCGCTTTAACCGAATTTGCAGCGTTGCCCACTTGGCTATCCGGAAGTCCTATAACTCAAATAAGTTTGACTAATCGAAAATCTTTATGTCATTTGAATTGATTTTTAGTACAACTAAGTCTCTATGACAAATGTTTACTTGATACATAAACATTCATCGTCGTACGTAATTGAAAATATTTGAGTATTATCCTCTTTACTTTTTTAACGCAGAATGAAAAATATTTTTCATCATTTCCCGAATCTAACTACTAATATATTCCAATGAGTATTTCCCAGCGAATTTAAAATTAATATTATATAAATGTTTCAAAAAAGTATGGTTTATCGCTTGAAAATTTTGAGGGTACTCTTTTCAATGATCCTTTTTCATCAGTTTCGTCCAATCATTCAATTTTTTCTTCCATTGCTGATAAAAGTCCCTTATCATCCTATAGAAGTAATATTCTTACTTGCTGTAATCCAAAACCATGAGGTTTATCCGTATAGTCCGAGACGGATTTGCCATTTGGCGCTGAGTCTCGCCATTAACGATATGAGGACATACTGTCGTTCTTAAAAAAAATGTAAGACGACGATTTCTAGAAAATTTTAAGATGAATGAATCTCTTGGCATAGCCTCAAGAGGTTCTTGCGCCTAAGTCCTCTGCTTGCTGTAATTCGCCCCTGCGTGTTGGTACTGAAACGAATAATGTTACCAAAGCTAGCACAAATAAGGTTATTAGAGGACAAACTCCCTTTGGTTTGGAAAAAATCTAGTGGTGATTGACACCTAATTTTTTTCTTATTACTCTCCCAACATTAAAAATTAATTTTACTCAATAGATTTTCTCTTATGATTATAAGCGTTTTTCCGTATTCAGTAAAGAATCTGATGATTAATGAATGCTGTCGAATTAAATTTATTTCTTTTTTCTTTTGATAATAAAATGTGCATATGGGAATTATTTTAAAATTTGTCGTTGCCAGCTCATAAAAACGGGAAAGGAGTTCTAGGTGGCGTTGCACGTAAAGTAGTGCACCTAGGTCAACTAGGAGTAACGGACATGAAAATAGTCTGGCGGGACCGGAACTCGAATCTCCCGGTTTTCGATTGGTTACTAACTAAGATGCCTGTGAGTCGGAGGAACCTATGTGTCCTTGGTTACAAGCTCCCCTAAACAGCATATATATATTTGCTTTGACCGAATAGCGCAATGGATAGAGCAACCAACCGGAAATGATGACACCAGATTTCGAGTACTAATCGCATCAGACTTTTCACGACATGCATACGAGAAATGTTTCCATTCTTGTAAAAATAAAATTCACATCTAAGTAGCTTTTCATTTCATTCATGAACTGTTTAAACAGATTCCATGACAATTAGACTAATATGGTAAATTGAGAATCCTTATGAAGTATTAAAGGTTAATTCATATCCGGGAAGAATATGCTGCATTGATTACATTCTAAACATTCGCTTTATATATTTCAAATAATTTGTCCTCTTTAACTGCTGAGATGAATTAAATTCTTTTTATTCCATCTTGATTTTTCTTTCTATAATGACGTAATTATATAACTTCATTTATGATGCGGTTAGAGCAAAAAGCGAGGATGAATCTAAATTAAAGGGTATATAATAACAATTTTTTCATGGAAGATTTACTAAATTACATCAATTGTTACCATTTCATTTTGAAATCAACATTTAAGATGTAAAGAGGGAAATTGAACTGTACATTTTTCAAGAATTTTCTGTGCAACTTAACGCAAAAGCATCAAGCATATAATACCTTATGTATGCTATCTGTTTTGAGAAAACGTTGGGAAATCATGCATAAATATTGTGTTTATATTCCAAGGAAAAATCTGTATTAAAACCTGCTATCTAATTTATTGACGATATTCAAATTCTGACATTTCTACGAATGTTGCTTTCCTTTTGATTCGCAAATATTTTTGCATTATTATTGATATAATTTAATCATATCAACAAACAAGCTGGCGTTTGGAGTATTTATTTGTTCCTGAGTGCAACTGCATTAAATAGTATGGAGAGGATGACAAAATCTGTCACTGTCGTAATTTTATTTTACAATTAGATTGTTTATTTTTATTCAGCAATCTATTCAGACGCTATAGACGACTATAGTACAATGGAATTTAAACGCAATATTTTGCAGGACTTCTTCTCCCTATTACAAAATGTTGAGCAAAAGATTCATTCAAGCCAGATGAAGAAAATAGATGTATTAATTCATATTCGAAGCAGTTTCCAAGGTTAAATCTTAACATATATCAATTTAATGTGAGAGCTAGTGCACACAACGAATTAGCAGGTGGCGTTATTGGAATTTGTATTTGAAACGATCTTTTATTATTGAGATTAGTAAAAAATCTGTAATTCACTATTCATTCTGGTATAAAAATGGTTAATGTATGCTCGTTATTGCTACGGTAGATAAAATTATCAATATATTACAAAGCAAAAATTAAAATCATAGTTTCGTCAATTTGTTGTCAATATGTCGCAATCACCTCTCCTGAATGGTTTCATAAGACCGATAGGCAGCCATAATTTAAAATCAAATTTTAAAATTCAGCTTTTTTGTGGTTGAATTACTCGATTTCATAACTGGTTTGCTGTTCATTATTTTATGTGACGTAAAATAAAAACAATCTAAATTTTCTTTCTCCTCGGGGAAAAACGCAATCAACCTACACTGAAATGCTACGATTCTCAATTTTCCCTTACTGTGAACAAAACGGGAATATGTACACGGTGTAACCAATCAAAAAAGTTATAAAAGAGGGAAGCTAAAATTGAAGCGAGTTTTATTTCCCTCCATTTCCAAACTCTATTCTGCTTTCCGTCGTTCTCATTCCGGCTTTGCCCTGGTGGCTCCGCTAGCATCGTTCATTGCTGTCCTTTCCCGCACTACCCCCACGCCATCTGGGATAAGCTTATTTCGTCCCCACTCCCATTGTGCCCTGCTAACGCCATCATACGGCTCTTCCGCCAATGTTGGGCACAAGTAATGTGCACAACAACCAGTAGATGTCTCCCAGTTAGCATCCCTTTTTTTTTTTCTTTTCGGCGGCAGAATGGCTCCATATACAACTTGGTTTATGAAACGAAATAACAAGTTTTAGCTGTAATTAAATACACAAGAGTTCGGAAGTAGAGGTGAAACTAAGGTAATTTCCTCGTTTAAAATATAGTATTTCACCGCGGCAAAATCCGTAATTTTCGTTATAAATTGTAAAGGCAGTAATCTACAAGTTAAAGTATTTCATATAATTCTGCAACCAACAACCAACTACGTACATTTACTGGATACATTTCGGAAATGAATCATTAATTTCAATGAATAAATTATGAGCGATAAAAGCTTAACAGTTGTTCCTGCATAAATTTAAAAATAACTTATGTCGCGAAATCCACCACGATCGAAAGCATCTCATCCAATCGACATTCCATGATTTATGTAAAATACTTTCAAAAGGTGGGCCGTCAATCCTGAGAAATGTAATTTCCCAGCGAAGATTTTACGACGGGACGCCGGAGACGTTTACACTCGGAAAACCTGTTGTTTCAACCAACTTATATTTACGATTCTCATTAAAATATTTTAAGTGCACCGGCGCGCGACTTTTTCAACGGAAATAATTAACGAGATTGGGGGTAAACGACGACAATGAAAGGGAAATAACCGCTTTCGAATGTGCCAATGATCGTGTTGGTGTCGTAAACGTCATATCGTAAATCTTTTTACGACCGCCGTTGTGCAAACTGAGCCCCTTGGCTGAATAATAAATAAAGGTTGACGTTTAAGATATGAAAAGTCTACCGCGCCAAATATGCTTCAAGTGCCTAGTTTCTATCTATTCCATAATGTTTTTCTCGTTTGGCTCGGATTATGTATGTAGATTGTCGAATAATAATTTGCAACGTGCGGCTTCGCAGGACGATGTGAATCTTTAGGTATCCCTATAACTTGGACGGTATGAATTTCGTATGTTGTTCCTGGAGAGGTTGGCATGAATTACGGTTGGGGTTTTCATTCTCAAAACTCCATTACATCAAACGTCCCTTATACTAGACAAGTTTCCCTATGCAAATCGAAGGAGTAATACACAAAAAATCAATGAGGTAATACCCGAAAAAACTGAATACATTCCTATTCGATTAACCGAACTTAAGGGGGCATAACCTCTCCTGTGTTTTCGTACACTCCCCCTCTTTCTCCTCCCACGGTTTAGTGCGGCTTTTGAGACATTAAAAGCTGCCGCTGGGCCAACAGTAAAACCTCCGTTTGATGGCCTCGCGAGGATATAAACCCTTCTGTTAACGCGCATTAGCTGGGGACGAGTTTGGGTGCGTATGCGTGTGAGAGAAAGAAGCGAACCTTTGTCCTCTTCCTTGTCTCTGATCATCAATCGGCCCTCTTTTTCAATCGCCATGCGAAAGTCAGTAAAAACTCGCCGTTGAGAAATGAGAGAGCCGTCGAATTTCGCCTTCGGTTCTGTTCTCCGCTTCCTTTCGATTCCGTGCGAGTTAGTCGATTTGATGGGTATCCAAGTGTCCATTCATCGTACGGATGACGCATTTCGACCAGGAGTTATTGAATTGGCCAGCTTAAAATGAATCTAATTTTTCTCATAAATTTGCAATGTGACATGTTGATTTATTTGAAAACCGGATAAAGATTGGATTTCACCAATTTTTATGACGCCAAGTTTATTTATAAACTCTCATGTTCAACTGATCAATCGAAACTAAAAACATTCCAGAGTTCTGTGAGAAAAAAAAGCAATAATTTTTCACACAAAATTTTAATGCAACAGTTCATAATCCGGTCTTCACTGAAACGTTGTTGCTCTTTTCTACTTTTCTTTTTCTGCAGTTTTACGACACAACTGATAAAATAAATCGATTCAAAATTTTGGATAGAAATAAAGAAGATTAAACGATACAGACTCAGGGCTAACCTTGTGGTAATTATTAATATTAAACATATTAAAACGCTCCATTAGAGTGAACTTTTTACTGTGGCATAGTAAAAAGTTCACTCTAATGGAGCGTTTTCATATAAAGAGGATTAACATTATAATTTGATAAGAGCGTGGAGATATTATGAAACTCCATACTAAAAGTAAACGTAAATAAGTAATACCATAAAACGATAATTTATGAAACTCTATGCATCACAGTGTAGAAGAACACAATGAGAGTGTTTTTCTTTTGTATCTCTAACTTCGTGGACATAACAAATCTCGGTATTGGTTTACTTTGCCCCAAAATTATTTTATTCATTAAAGCCACTTAACGAGCAGGCGAACAGGATTCAACGTTTCGTCGGTATAATCGAATTTAAGAAAATATAAAGAAAAAAAATAAGATTAATCGAAGTTTAACCGAGTGTAGTCTATTGATTAAAATAATGTAATCACTTCGTTAATAAGGTAACAAATTATATCAACATTGCTACTTGTACAAAACGCTATCGCCATCATATACTCCTTCGATTGCAGAAATTTGCTTCCTTAAACCTAATAGGATCCGCACTGCTGCTATATCCTGCGCAAATTTGAACTCTTCCTAATATAAATACAATTCAAATCTGCAATATTGTGTAAAAATTGACTCCTCGGCGCTACGCGTCGCAGCGTATATTACAGCCAAGGGGATTCGCCGGATTATTTAAGGAACTACCTAATAGCAGAATGAATACATTGGTTAAAATTTAAACTCGTGAAGGACGAGAGTTGTTTCGGAAAAGCTTCTCTCGAAAATATTTCTCGTAACTCTCTTAGTTACGAACGTTTCACTTGACTGTAAAAATTCAAATAAGAAAAAAAGGCGTATATATACATTATCTCTGCAACGGAAAGACCTTAGCGTCGTTTTTACCACGTTGGGCGATGAATCCGGTCAGGGCTGAAGAATATTCCAACGCACTTCCGATTGGCAAGATTTTGATTGTGTGTGATGAACCAGAGTCGGATTGCGTCAACTCACTTCACAAGTCATTTTCTCAGCCTTATCCGTTATTTATACTTACTCACCCAAACAAATATAACAATCGCTTTTAAACTTAATTCATGATTCTTTAAACATTAGCACTAGAAGGTTTTTCATTAACAATGGTTGAACTATTTCCTGCGGCGAATGACAGGTTACTACGGAAGCATGGCTAAGAAAGAAGTGGAAACAGAAAACTGTTCACTGCTCTACTTCAGGTTCACTCGAGCATTCTTTTCGCATAAGAGCCCTTAGTAGAGGTTCCACCGATCTCGTTCCAATGGGTCTAATCACGGTCCTCGTTCAAAATTTGTCCCCTGCTTTTCTCCGGTCTTAGTTTCCCTCATTCAAGTAAATAACTTGTTTCCGATCCATAATATCCTTGACGCCTAACAACTCCTAAGAAAAGCTGTAAACGGTTTCTTAGTAAATGTTCAATGTTAAGCATAAAAATGCAAAGTTATTCTTAATGAGATATTTCTTTAAATACAGTTAAAATTCCATAAAAGAATTTAATATAATGATATTAAATTCATGGCGCTGACATCGTCCTCAGTAAATAATCAAATGAAATGTCATACTCATATAAATAATACCTATACATATTGGTATGAATTGAGCGGAATGAGTCTTATGCCAGGCATTATAATATAAACTTCCAATGGACTTTAACTCAAATTCACCTTATGGTCCGATACAATAATATTTTGTTAAAGTGCAGAATATCGTTAATATCAAGCGAAACACTATAAAGTCTATAAGGTCTACATTAAGGCGAGAAAGAGACTGAAATATCTCTTCTGTCATCTAACCTGTGGTCAGAGNGTATGAACTTAGGAAAGGAAAAAAAGCATACTTTTATAACATCATAGTCTTCATTTTACAGCGTAGCAACCCGGGTTATCATTACCCAGTGTTGTAGCTCCGGTACTCATTTTCGCAGGCTAAATTGACCTGTGACCTGTTACGCTGGAAGGTAAATTTCCGTAACTGGGGATTGAACCCCAGCCCTTTGCGGGGCAGAGGAGTTTTAACCGCTTCGCCGCCGAGGCCGTTAAATCAAATCAAATTATTTTTTCCAAATTTTAAATTGAAAATTTAAGGATAATTTTAAAGTTCCATCAGAGAAAATTTGCTAAGATAATAATGTAAGTAATTTAAGGAGAATTATAGCACTGAGTACTAAAGTGAACTTGATTTTTTGCCCATTTTAAGTAATTTTTTAATGCTTGGGCCTTGACGTTGCATAAGTTGTAAGATTTGTTTTACGGATCTTTTAAGCGTTAACAAAAATCGTTCGGGATCGATAATCGATCAAAATCGTTTGGAAATTATGAATAAATTCTTGGAATTTATACTTTATAAGGTATTTTCTCTTGATAAATTTTATCTTTTTAGAGCTTTAGATAATTTCCCTTCTCAATGTATAGGCTGAAGCCCAATAATACTATTTATCGTAGTGTTTCATATCATATATATCACTGTTATTCTAAACGCTACGTTTGCGTTGTCATATCAGGCTTCCAATAGGCTCGGAAAAGTCCAACAGTCATCACCACTTCCATTCTATTATTTTTCCCCGAAAGAAACGGGGCTATTTCTTAAATTTTTCCTCCAAAATCCAATGAAAATCCTCCTTCCATGGTTCCGGGCATAGATATTTATTGGAATGCTCCCTTAGGTGCCAAGGTTTCTCCGGAGCCATTTTCGAAAGAAAAAGAAGAACAGTATAGAGAGAGTAGCAGTGTTCGGTACCATTTTGAAATACCTTCAGAAGCGCGGATCATCTATAGAAACACCTCGCACTTCCCTCGGAGCCATTCTCACATTAGACTTCCCATTACTCCCACTGCAATTGCAGCACGCTCGCCCTCCTCGTTCCTTCCTTTCGTCATAAAAACAGTCTAGATCACATAAGAAACCCTATACATTTCCTCGCTCGTTTTGGAGCCCTATCATTCACCCCTCCCTTCGTCTTCGCGTACAGAAAATCCTCAAAATTACATTACCATTCATTACCATTTCTATCCGTCCACTTACGACTACTTAGTAAGTAAGAGTATATAGTAGAATTGTCATGCACAACTCTAAGCTTCTGAACCCGGAAATCTCCCATAAGTTTGGTAAATAAATTGTAATCTCAAAAATAAGAGCCTATTTATCAAGACGGAGTAAGCTTTGGAATACTTGACGCATTAACCAGTTAGAATTAATTCCATTTCGATTATAACTTGATTTCATTTAATTACTCATAGACTGTTAAATTGTTAACACTCCCGTATTAATAGTAAATTAATGAAGACGCTTATGAACATGTGCTTTCTAGAATTAATAATTAGCATAAAAGTACTTAAAAAAATAGAATTTCACCGAGCGGATTTTAATACCACAGAAGGGTCTCATATGAGGTCCTTGCTAATCAGTGTGGTTGATAAGATTTCCAACGGACAACTCTCCAATGAAAGCAGCGCTACCTTTCTTGTGAATGAAGAGCTAACACTTACGTGGTTATGAGCAGATTCACGTGCTATATTGCATGAAAATAATTTAATCGAACACATCGCATCCGAAAGCTAACTAGTAAAAGGAATTTCAAAAGCGCTTCGACAGCTAAGGTCATTTCGCTCAGGAGCCCCCACTGGGAAATGAACCCGGAACCACTTTCGTCGAACGCGTTACCCACTTGGCTAATCGGAGGCCCCCGATAGCTAACTATTACATGAAAACAGAATCAATTACTATAGCGAGATTCGAACTCAGGCGTGAAAGAAGAGTATGTCTATCAATGAGTATGCCGATGTGGTTATCTATCCCTGAATGGAATATTGAATCCAAAACATAATCCCCTATCTTCGGAATTGAAATTCTCAACTTCTTCAGAGTGCTCGTTTTCTTGACGGCCAAAATAAGTCCCTCCCTACGCGACTAAAATGTTGTGTCAAGATATAGAAAAAAAAGAGCTCAGTTTACCGCCGAAGCTGCAATTTTTAATGATAGGATCGAATATATTTCGTCAAATTTATTCTCGATTTGTATTTATCTTCGTAGTAACTTTTTACACTTATTTGTGAGATGAAAAAGGAATATATAACTTATTCAAATTGCGCCGCTTTCACTTGAATAAATGAATTGCCGAACGGGGATTAAATCTCACCAGATCTTAAATCTCGACGCCTGTCGACTCAGTTGCACAGAAAATGCATTCCGGTTCTCTCAATACCTACCTGACTCGCTGAGATCGTAAATTATATTCCTGAACTGGGACCGCAAATATTATCATTCATCAATTTTGAAACAGTAGCCACGATTATTTCAGCAGCCCTAAATACCAGCTGAATGTTATGACCTTTGGGCGTATCGACGGAACCCTAAAATGGCACGGTACGACTGAAGAACCTGAGGGTTGGTGAAATATTGGTATATACGACCTATTTGTTCTTAGGTTTACGTGTTTAAAGATAGAATACTAAACGAATAAAGTCAAGAAATATTGAAGTAATTCAATGTATCCCAAGGAAAAACGGATAGGAAAAGAGTCTGACAGGACCTGGATTCGAAACCCGTGTTTAAAGATAGAATACTAAATGAATAAAGTCATGAAATATTGAACTAATTCAATATATCCCAAGGAAAAACGGATACGGAAACAATCTGAGAGAGGCTCAGGACTCGAAACTCATTCGACTCCGTTTTGGGAGAGTCGAAGTCTCCCAAAACGGATCAGACAATGTTCTGGCTCGATGGCTTAATTGGATAAAGCATGAGAGTAGTAGATTCCAGTTTCATGTCCAGATTCAACCAAATATTTTTAATGGTTCACGCTTTTACAAGCAAAGTTACCTAAACCCTTTTTCCTTGAGTGGGGAATTCAATATATGATTTCAACAAGATGAAAAGCATAGAACGTATATGGGAGGATTAACAGAAGTGATAAATAGAGAGATTACTTGAACTCGAACCTAGATCTTCCACTTTTTAATCGCTGCGGCATGGTAGTTCAGAGGTTATAATACCTGCCCGAAATATAGGAGACCAGGGTTCGAGTCTAATTCATGACGTTATTTTTCACATCTATTTATTCTTGGGTTTTAAGGCACGTCTCCCGGAGCAAAGTTAAAAGCTTTTTTCTTTCCATCACTTGTATGAAATTAGGAAAGGAAGAAAAGCATACTTTTATAACATCATAGTCTTCATTTTACAGCGTAGCAACCCGGGTTATCATTACCCAGTGTTGTAGCTCCGGTACTCATTTTCGCAGGCTAAATTGACCTGTGACCTGTTACGCTGGAAGGTAAATTTCCGTAACTGGGGATTGAACCCCAGCCCTTTGCGGGGCAGAGGAGTTTTAACCGCTTCGCCGCTGAGGCCGTTAAATCAAATTAAATTATCTTTTCCAAATTTTTAATTGAAGATTCAAGGATAATTTTAAAGTTCCACCAGAGAAAATATGCTAAGAATGTTTTTTTTGCTAAAATGTACGAAAAGGTTGACTTTCCATTTCCACCTCCCTTCGAAATAGCCAAATTGTTTGGAACTCGTTCCAGGCGAGAAAATCAGATCGAGCACGGAAGCTTTTCGAAAAATTTATCAGCCCAAAATTTTTAGGCGAAGTGGAAGACATTGTAATTGCATTAAAAACCAGCCCGATCTCCGAGAGGTATCGACAAAGCTCTACAAAGGAAGTATTCGCCAAAACAGATAGTTACTTCAGTTCGATCTTTCCGTATAGCATCCGAGAAGCTAATAGAGTAGATTAAGTGTTAATACATCCACTGCCATACGCCACTGGAGGCTCACGGGGAATTTTATATATTAAAGTAATTCTACATAATATGCCTACGGAATATATTACATAATTTTAGTAGCTATAAAGGTAATGTAGAGTCTATCTTTTGTTTACAGTCATTTATAGAAGTATAGGTCATAATTAAATATTTTGTTTATTCTTCCAAAAGTAAATCGACTGAGTCTTCTACGGCATGCATAATTGTGTATTTAATGATAAAGAATTCGATATTTTACTCTCATTATTATTAGTGGGAACCTCGAGAATATTAAAATATCTAAAATCTTTACCCTCCAGGAAAATCCTAGGATTAGCTTATTAAGCGGAGTGTATCTTCTAGATCAACCCATATAGACGCATGCAGGATAAAATGAAAACAAATCAACCGAACGTGGTAGCTGAGGCTCTAGACATTCCTGACCCTCTAATTATCTCGTAGAAAGTCCGAGCATCCCTTTGAAGGCCACGACTATATAACCTCCAATCGCGATATCTTTTATAGTTCTCGGTCTTTTAGTGGCTCCTAAAACCGAACACCCTGAGCGGCTCCACGCAGCACGTGGCCTGCATCGCATGCAGTCGGGGAGAAGAAAAAAACAGTAAAGGAAACAGGAAGAAAGGGAGAAAGCAAGGGAGGGGAAGGGAGAGGGAGGGAAGGAAAGAGATAGAGAAGGGTGGAGTAGAGAGGTCGAGTGGATGTAATGCTGGGTTATTGCCACTAAACGATTTTAGGGCCATCTCTGAATGCGCTTTTTATGCTGATGATATTATTTGGCAGTAATAAATGTCCGGATTATAGTACCTTAAGGTTAAACAAAACGACCGTAAAATGATTATAATAGGTGAAAAATAACTTGGTAGTCACTCGGGGAAACGATTTGATGGAATATCACGGAACACAAAGGAGTACGAACCGGATTTCTCGACAGCTTAAACGCTTCCGAAGGCATTCTTTCCGAACGAAAGGAATTCCAGTGGAGGCGGAAAGGAAATACGGTGTTATTCGCGTCAATTTTCGCAAAATGACTGCGTAACTCTCACAAAGATAAGCAATCATTTTTCAAACAAAATAAGGAGTACTTCCAAAGCAAGGAGTTTTCATTGATGTTCATTCTCAATACAGAATAATATAAGTACAAGTTGCATTAAAACTGGTGTCTTCAATCCCCGTCCTGCTACCATATCATGATGAATGAAATATTTATCATTTGCCTTCTGGTACGAAATAGAGAAAAATGTATCTTTTCTACATGTATGTCTCAGTCTTGTTGATGGCTTCGATGATATGAAAGCTACTGAGGCATGAGTGATGCTGAGTAATGGTATTAATTAAAATTTCTCCCTATGTAATGTTACGAAAAGTATAACTCACTGAGTGCTTCACTAACGTGGGCTTCTTCTGCTCGTAGCATTCTGTCTCGGAGAGGAAATCAGTCGCAAACTACCTCAATCCTCATCTTGCATAGTAAGCCTCACTCCTTATACAATGATACGAAAAGTGTAAACTCGTAGAGTCACTGTACTTCACTAACGCGGGCTTGTACGCTTACAGCATTCTGCATCAGAGCGGAAAGCAAGGGCAAACTACCTCACTTCTCATCTTGCCTAATAAGACTCAATTCCCTCTCTTAACTCTTCGTAGCTGATGGTGGAGAGGATGAGGTCCCAACCGAACTTCGGGATAAATACTTTACGGACAGTCTTCAATCTCAAAGTAAGGAAAATTAAGGCAGGGTTATTTAACGAATGGCTGCGGTTTAACAGATATACCTCATCGTTTAGGTGTGATCATAAATTCTATGGAAACTGACATATATCTACGATTACGAAGTAAGGAAGATATGACACAGGTAAGCAGGGGCGAATGTAAGCTATTTGAGGCCTTAAGCGCGAAGATCAAATCGAGGTTCCCACTAATATTAACGAGAGTCAAAATTCGAATGCTTTTGCATTAAATTCACAACTATTCATGCCATAGAAGATTCAGTCGATTTAGTTTGGGATGAATAAACAAAGTATTGAATTATAACCTACATTTCTATAAATTACTGTAAATGAAGGATAGACTTTACATTAATTTTATAGTTACTAAAATGATGTAATATCGTATATTCCTTAGGCATATTAGGTCGAATTGCTTCAATGTATAAAATTCTTTATTAGATTGAGAAACAAGAACCCGTAAAGAACATATAAAAATTTGATAAAATTTAAAGCATATACATACTCCTACGTTATTGTGGGTTCATAAGCAGTCTTACTGAGGCCCCCAATACGTATGAGGCCCTCAGAGAAGGCCTATTGCGCCTGATTATAAATACGCCCCTGTGAGATAGTCAACATTAGTAGAGAGGTCATCCAATTATTTCTATTCCCTTTTAGCCGGAAGGTGATTAGAAGTTAGGCTGCGATTGTTAGATGAATTCAGAGAAAGTACATTTGCGGAAGACGTAATTGGTAATATGAGCCCCCCCTGCTACTTCGGCTGATCCGACAATGAGCGTAAAATAAGAGAAATACGTCGATGCGAGGACAAGTTTTTTAGGGAGTCATTGTTTCCATGAACGATACGCGGTAACAATACATCAAAAAGGTAGCTCGAACGCTTGGTATTTGTACCCCCTGCCACACGCCGAAAGGCGGCTTGCAGGGTATGTATGTAGTTGTAAATGTAGATGTAGCCAAATCCCCATCATTTATGGGGTCACCTGGTGTATAGTGATATGTGATGATGATGAATTTGGTTTAGATACTAGTTTTTACGGCGGAATGCCCCTCCTTCCGCCAATACTTAAAGGAAAAATCGGACACATACGAAAAACTATTTCCAAACCCGAAAATTCTGATTAGCCGGGACTCGTACGTGGAATCTTGAGCTAGCACGCCAACCACTCCACCACCGCCGGCAGTAATAATTTCTGCGAGCGATATCTTCGAAATGGGTCAAATAATGATTCCAAGCCTTTCACTTCAGCGAGCCGATACGCTTGTATTTCTTACCTGGAATGGCTTCAACGACCCATTTGAATACAGTCTTGCGCGGTCGTAAAACGGAAGAAAGCTACATATCCCGCTTCGGCGCAAAATAAGACATCAATTAATTCAAGGACTTTACTGTGCGTGCGTCAACACAAAGAAAAATATATTACGATCGCATAAATAGGAAAGTCTCGCCCTCTCTGACGACCCATTATTCTCCTTCGGTTTCACTCTTCGGGTCCGAATCTTAAAGCGCAGAAGCTCACAATAAACCACGCTCCGGAAAAAAATCACGCGAACCCGCATTCAAAACAGTGAACCGCTTAAAAATAGAAGTTCCGCGTTGGGAAGGCGTCCGAGGGGAAAGGACAGATATATCCTCCGTCGCAAAAAAGAAAATAAATAAATAAAGCGGGAAACATTCTTATGGGCCGCTTTCATCCCTCTATCGTCGTTAAAAGCGCACTTTCAAAGCCACTTCAACCCGTTTTATAGTCTCTTTTTCAACCCTGCTCTTTTTTCCTCGGAGTTCCTCGCCTTCTTTCTCTCCCCGCCTCTAAACTTGTCCCTCCATCTTCCGCCAATTCTTGCGAGGTCCTTACAGCGCTACGCCAATTTACTACGAGGATGACTACATCTCGTAATACTCTGCTCCCGTTTCACTCCTACCTCCCCCCCACAGGAAGATTCAGGTAAAAAAATAATTGGTCCCTTTTATTTGTCGACGTTTTACGTTCGGCTCCTGCAGACGAAGTCGTTTCCGAAGACTTTCACGATCGACCATCAATCTCAGGTCAAAAATCGCGCCATTGTGCCTCCCGAAGCGAATGTTTTCTTTCCTTCCTACGGTCTTTCCATATTGCCTTATTCCCGCCGCTTCCTTCCGAACGATCGATCCCCTTTTATAATTATATCAAAGAGGAACAGCACCGAAGAAAGTATACGAGAATGTCCGATGGCAGCGCTCCGGCGGTAGAGCCGTGAATCTCGTGGTGCTTCCCGCGACTCCAGAGCCCTCACCCAGCTTCCGGGAGAACGCTGTACCCGCAGTAAAGCCATCGGCGAAACGTTTGCACTTCTCGCCGCTAGATGGCAGTAAGATAGCACGTCGTAAATCCTCTTGTATTACCCGCCCATTTCCTCGGAGGCGGTGCTTACTCTCTGACGTCACGGACCCTGCCCCTCCCCATCCCTCCCACAATGCCCCACGATCTCTCCCCTCCATCTCCCGAGAGATCTTTCGCGGCCATTTTAGTAGGCTTAGTCCATCTGTGAGCGGGGGTAGTGAAGAATTAAGTCCCGTTTCATTGCAATTCGGGCGATGTTTTGCTTGTTTATACTCGCGAGCAATAGTGAATCGGCAGTTAGAATTTATGGCGCAAGAGCGAGCGTTAGGTTTTTTCTCTAACACCGCCAGATTATCGCCATTGAGCTTTCGCCGTAAAAATACTCCATGTTGAAACCTCATCAATTCCCTCAAATAGCTACATGAGCCAGAGTTTGAATTACGTTCCTGAGCGAGGTACTGCAACTATGAATGATACGTTTAGCATAGCACATAGAAGAACATAACACTTAATTTCGAACACGTAATGCATAGAAACAGCGGACGAGTCAATTTCTTCCGCATCACGAAACGGAGTTACGAGCGTTGAACTATAAATTTCATATGAATTAATATGACGATGTTTGTAATTGTAATATTGATGTGAACGGAAACTTGAATTTGCTTTTCTTTTATTTAATAGGAATGCTTATCATTGAATATTCACATTGCTTTAGCTATAAATTCAACTGACAAATTCCTTCGTGGTATTCCATGACGACAGGAAAATAAAAACGAGAACCACTTTTCTCAGGAAACTGTATCCTATTTCTATATAAAGAAAACTTTGCCAATATATGTGTGATTAATGTTTTAGCTAAGCTTTCCTGTACATTAAAGGAAGATCTAGTTTCCTGGAGAAAACTTCATGATTTTATTTTCGTACCGTTTCTGTAGCTGATTGAACCATAAAATGCATAACAATAAGAATTTTCTACTCGAACGAACTCTACTTAATTTCTGCTTGGTTTAGTATTAATATAATAATGAGAAATAATTTCAATTAAGCAAGCATTTTCACCCTTGTAACAGCACTTCAGATTTAACAAATTTTCCTTCCAGTAGTAGATAAAATGTAAATCACAATCCCTAAATCCTTTGAAGAACATTAACTAAGTTTCTTTTAAAATTAGGTGATGGAACTGAGGTAAAAACCTACTATGTGCATTCTGTTGTAGTTAACACGATTGAAAAAGTTGATTGCAGCCCATACCCTATACTTACATCCTAGTTAAGGATTTTCACATGCATACTAAAATAATCTATACTTTCTTTGCATCTTTGCTGTGATTGTACCTCCTCATATGTACATATTAGTGTTCTATAACCATTTGGCAAATATGAAAGACCATCAAATAACTTTGAATATATTTGAAGAAGGATCACAGGTTATAATGTGAACACCATTCACTATACATTTAAATGTTTTCTATCTACAGAAGATATATCTGACAAATTAACCTTCGCTACCACTGAATTTAAACCCAGTTGAAAATAATTTTTATGTCGTTTCTAACTAAGTGATTGGATATGCGTCTTTTTCCATTAAAAACTATCCGCGATGTAATCTCTCTTCATCTTGCGTAAAATTTACTCTCCTCATTTGCCGAAAAATGTAATTTATCGTCTTGAAAGCGACGATTATCCAAATCAAAAGAAATCGCATGACATTCGCTCCCTGTCATTGAAACATACATTTCAGTTGTTTCATATAATCAAAATGTATAAACATTAGATGATCTCGAATATTATAAACGTTTAGAAATATTTCAATAAATCTGTCCTTATACTTTGACATAAAACCGAACTAAATACTATTCCAACACAGTAGTTTATATTAACTGTATTTGTATTCTATCTTTTTTCTGCGCAAACCCTATAGAAAATAATCCGTGATTTAATTGCAATAACTTCAATGTTATCCTTGACGTCTGAAACGCTGACTTCTCTTCCCTAATAGTAATAGACCAGAATAAACCTTGTTTTACTTACTGTTTGCTTACTGTTAGCCGCCTTAATAATACTCTGAGTGTTTAAAGTAAGAATTTCTCTCTTTTGCTAAGAATATTTGAAATGTTTAGAAAATAGATTTTTCTTATAACTCTTGGTAGATTAAATTCATAAATTAGAGTTTAAAAAAAATCTAGGAATCGTAGCCGACATTAAGATCTAATAATTAACGATTGGAAACTAATCGTTTTCCTGATTATTATTTGTGAAGAGTAACTGTCAAAAGTTTTAGTAAGGGAATAATATCAATAAAAGGAGAAAAGAGGGTTATAACACTCCGTCTGCAATGCATGCAAAACCGTAACCATCGTTTAATTACAAAAAAAATTTTAAATCAAAAGTCTATTATCTATTCTATTATTTACATTCTAACGCATATTAGAAGAAAACTTTTATGGACGAGCAGAAATTTAAGTTTGGAAGCCATTATCAAACCAAGCGACTAGAGGAAAAACGACAAATTTTAAACGTTCAGCTAAGCATAAATGGCTAATATCAATAATTTAGAATTGAAACGACAAATCGCCAATATATGCCGATGAGGATAAAGATAGTGTTATCTGAATGAAAAGACTCCTCCTCGATTTTCACTTCAGAGAAATTACATGGCTTTCAAATTCCTCGAAAATTTACTAAGGAAATGAAAGGTTATAGACTCCGTAATAAACGATTAATTACCAATATTTTCGCTCAAAAACAAGTTACATCTGTTGGTGCCAAAATAATTAAGCGATCAAGTGGAAAGTCGCCAAATATTATGAATTTTCTTTGCGGAAAATTTGATAATATATTTCCTTCTGGTCGTGAAGTCCACTAACTTTCCAACATCAATACATTTTATGTAATCTTTTTGATTTTACGAGACACTATGTCAACATCTGATAACAACTGTTGTACATCAACCCATTTTCAATGAAATCCCAATATGCATACGACACAGGAAGGACAATCGAACGATTAAACTTCTCGATATTTTACTTATTTCGGTCTTTGGGAAGTAATTTAGACTTTGAAGAGATTCTCAAACGTTTTACTATATTTGCTTTAATCCACGTTGACTTTCGTTACCGCAGAATATCTAAGATATCTGCTCATTGTGAGCCACACTTTGTTGTTTACAGCCTCTCTCGTGTCTCTAGCAACCAAATCAGAGAGGAAATTATACACGTAGATTTATGGCCGCTCAGTTTTACGAAGAATAAACTGTTAGAATATCATTTCTCATTGAGGATAATTTTGGCGTTCATAATTCGAATGTCAGTAAAAGGCTTGACATTTTTGCTAGATGAATATGGAAATCAAAGCCCCTTTAGAAAACAAAACAAATTTTATAAATGATTAAGCACTGGTAAAACAAAACTAATTACTAAGGCTACGACTCAAAGAAAAAATGAAATTTGAAATAAAAAGAAACATATCACTATGACAGACCGGCAGACTGACAAAGGTCTTCTGAGAAATTGCTATTGGAAAGTCCAATATTCCATTCAAGCGATACAAATATTGCGAAAACTAGACAAATGACAATGGAATTAAATAAGTAACATGAAAATAGAAATTGTGAGAACGTAGGAAATTTACAACTTTAACCCAGGTATTTATGAATTTGCAATTTAGATATTCTAAAGATGTTAAAAGACAGAAGCCTAAAAAAAACAAACATTTTCTGGGACTTTCGTCAAAGCAAGTTATCATTTACCTACTATATGAATCGAAAAATAATTATTTATAAAGTTACTTACAGAAGTTATAGTCCAAGCAAAAGTTAGTCATAATTTTTGTTAACATATATAACTGTTGACTCATACTTTATAATAGTCATTCTAAATTATAATTTGAGATAAATTAAAAGGGAATTATGAAATGTTCATAAAGCAGTCGACATTAAAGCCCTGTCTGCAAAGAGCGGGAGCGAGGAAGAATTTGTTTAAAAAAATCTGTACGTAGAAAAATCATGATAAATAACAAAGTATAGATTATACACTCAGAAGAAAAAATATATAGAAGTAGTAGGATTAAAGCAATGAATAATAGATCTTACAACTATTTCCTTCAGTTTGAAATAACGCAAAATATAGTGTAAAATCCTAATTCGTTTATGTAAAGAAATAACAATGACCACATGTGAATTTCAGTCTTAGAAATATAAATTAAAGTTTTCTATGGAGTAAATTCTTACATTAAGAGAAATTACAATTACTAATATAGATATAATTAAATGAAAGGCCCATACAATTCTTGCCTTAATAGGTTCTTTTATTAAAAAAAGTTATGACGCAATTTCCTACTCCCTATAATAAATGATTAAACAAAGGTGGTGGCTGTAGAACCAAATCCTCTGTCCCAAGCATTGCTATCAATATGAGAAATTTAGTGCTGATATTTTCACCTGAGGCTAATCTAATGCATTTTTGACATGTTTCAAAAAGTGTCCTTCTTAGGCAAGAAAAGCATTCCATTCCATTTTAAAACGATTCATTGAAAAACAAATTTATAAATCTCGAAGACCAAAGGATAAACGGAGGTGAATAGTTTGCCACATAAATGAGGCCAAACAACACAGAGCAGAGGGGAAACAGATGTTTTCAATCTATTACAAAAAAAATTGAAATTTGTATTTAGCGTTGGTGTAATGACATAAAATATTGTCGAATTTTCGACGGCTCAACTGCCATCCCTGTTTTTAACTCTCTAGCATCAGATAAAACGTTTGGCTGACATTTCTGCCTATTGCAAAGAAAAATATATTAAGTCATGAATTAACGCAGAATTGAGAAGATGATCTGGAACCTAATGCTCATTCAAATGAAGAAAATAGCACGATGAAGTCAAAGGGCCAACATTATGTGTTCTGTCGCTTTTAATAAAGGTTCCTTGTACTCCAGAACATTCATCGTCCTGAGAAATACATATATTCTACGTTTATTCGTCCCAAATGGCGCATTTTTCATGTTTTTCAGGATGTTCGATGACGAAATTTTTCAAATGGAGGCCAATTATCCGTGAAATCCATCGTATCATTGTATACTTTATTCTAAAACGTACTCGTTCGAGTAAGCACTATCAGCAAGGTATGTAAGGCATCTGAGCGATCTCCATAACATTGAACGAATTCTAAATGTTGTGGCATTCATCATTTAGATATTCCCTACCGCTATTAACTTAAAAAACCTCACATTCCCGCTGACTTATGCCACTAGAAGGCAGAATCGGCACAATAGGCATCATCACCATACCCTCCGATGCAAGGACGGCCACAAGGCATTTCCCCGCGATTACCAACGGTCCAGCAAGCAAACCTACCGTCACGAATTCCCGATGCTCGATCCCTCGCCCCTCGGCGTAAACGGACCAGTAATTTGGCGCAATGCGCTACACGCACCCCAACACCGAGGCGTGGAGGGGGGCGCAGCCATCTTGAAAATCGCCCGCACGTCATTCCGAATGGAATCCGACACGAGTGACATCGTCCGAAAAAGCGCAAGCCAAAGATGAAAGAGAGGAATCGCTTACCGTCCTAATCGCCCACTTCCTCCGGCCGCAGCGGCTCCGGGACTCGGCGGCAGCGGCTTCCGGCGTCGCCGGTCGGCCTTTCCTCCGGGCCAGAGGTTCTTGGGGCGCGGGAGAGAGGCCGGGCGCGCAATCGACGGCCTCCCGCCCCGCCCAGCCTTCGCCCCCGACCACGTCCCGCCCCCCCTCCCCCTCCCTCGCACCTCTTCCCGGGCACCCGGAGAACGCATCGTACGCACGGTCGCCATGCCTCCGCTGCGCTAACGTAACGCGGCAGAGGGCACAAGTGTGTGCGTGTGTGGTGCGGAGGGAGGGAAGGAGGGGGTCGCACACACACACGCGCCCTCCACCGCTTTCTTTTCCCTATTATTCCACTCTCATCGATCCGGCGGCACGGCGCGAGGGTGAATATTCCGAATACCGGAACCCTGAGAAAAAGCGAGGTTTTCCCCCTTTTTTCCCCGAAGATGGGACGAGAGTGGCCCTCGGAGGGGGCAGGTGGAGGCGGTCGGAAGGAGTGCCCCTGTGAACGGAGGCAAATGTTTGGCGAAGTGGGGGCGGGAGGAGAGGTCGATGCGGGGATTCGACGCGCCCCACGCGCGGATTTCTCGCTCCACTCGCCTTGCGGGGATAATCCTATTCGATTTCATATCGATCTGCTGGCGACGTTTCCTTCGCCGCTGTGATACAGCCACTCCGAGGACTTACGTCAGCTTACGCCTTCCGGAAGCACGCCGTAAGCCCAAGGTTGTTCTATCGTGAAAGCCCGGGTGAATGGCGGTGGTCAAAATGCTCTTGGACCTCAAGCCTAATTGGGCCCCACGAAATTACTTCCTAGTTCCCGGAACAAGGAGGGGCTTTGTACTGATTTCCTGAGCAAGTAAGGAACTCGGGAAGGAGAATTTGCCGAAAAATTATTTAACAAAAGGGAGATACTGCGTGTTCTATAGCAAGGGTTACCGAGCTCACTTGGGCAGTGGGCCGTATTAAATATGTACCGCTTGGGCCCTTATGAATCTCTACAATTAGACGGTCCTTCTTTCGTATAGCAATTTCCGTCGTACTTCGCATTTTTGCAGATTATTAAAGGCAAAAAGCGTAAACTCGCGTATATCTAACAATGTCGCCTAAATGTCATTGACAGCAAAGCCTCCTGATCTTACCTGGGTGGAATCCCGAGAATCTTTCTAACATTCAATTCACCAGGAAAGCTTAAAATCCTTAAATACCGCCTAAACGGTGAATGAACACATGATTCAGCACACCGGAGGAATATATTTTTGTCGGGATAAAAAATTTTTATGATTGATTGAATGTTTTCAGTTGGTTACTCCCACTTTATTTATTAAATAGAAATTGTTTTTGTCATAGAGTGAATTATCTAATGATGTTGGCTGCTGAGCTTGAACTGCTGATGATGTTGCTGACCAGCTGAGGGCTGAGCTGAATATTTATATAAATCCCCATTAAAATACGCAAAAAGTCTATTCCGTTCAGATACATAAACGCAGCTTTATAAATGTGGCATAGATGCTACTGTAAATTCCTCCAGATATAAACATCTGGCATTCTATTACAGCTTTTTTGTAATAAAAGTTTCCTACTCATGCGACTCTGACAGAATAAATTGAGTGTTCAACCTGATCATAGATGGAAATAAGTTGTGGAAGTCACTCTCAGTAGAAACAGACAGTTACGGTAAACTAAATAATATCAGAAAGAAAACAAAAACGTTTAAAGGAAATAACGAAGCCTGGAAAATAAAATTAGACATCTATTTAGACCCTGAATACCCTACTCGATTATTTAGTTAAGAATGAATATCTAAAATGCCATTCCCAAAATAAATGTATGAAGCATGAAGTACAAATGTTATAATTGAAGTGATAGTGTTACGATTATTAAAAGTTTAATGGGAAATAATTTACGTAGCCTTCGCGTCCGCAGAGCTCACTTATCTCATATTTTACAACTTCCCCCTTACACCTCACACCCTTAGTAAGATCACTTGAAAGACCGGTAGATTAGTATTAAATCGAAGTCAAAATATGAGCAGCAATGGAGGACGCTAGGAAATAAGACGTATGCTAGAAGCTATGAATTATATACCCGAGCTTAGTATTACCTGTTCATACATCTACGCCATTTTAAATTGGATTGCAAAAACTGCGCAAAAACTGTTTATTATTTAGTATATACTCCTACGTAGGTCAAGTTATCGGTTGGAATCCTATATCCAAGAAGTGACATTTAAAAGCGCTGTTTATTTCCAACGAATGAAATCGAAAAAATAATTTTAAATTTATTTTGTTGGTATTTATCCAAAGGGCGAGAAGGATATTAATTTCGACAAGGCTGTTTTATTTTAAAGATAACGTTTTTAATAGCTCACAATAGATGTTTGTCAATAAAAATGAAAAATGATAGTTTTTAAGTTATATTATAATTAAATTAAAAGTGAAGTCTGAGGTCACTAATTAAAATGTTTAATGGTATTATTATAAATTTAACGCAATTAATTTCAGATAGCTGATTTCCTAAGTGTCGCATCGAGAACTAAACTAAACTAGATTTATTCATTTCGAATACCATTGATTTGTATGTCCCCCATTTGGAAAATACTTTTCATTGAAATACCAGTAAATGAATCAATGAGATAATGAATTTACCCAGCAAAGCACAGAAACAAAACTAGGTATGCGAGTTTTTGAACCTGATGTGAAAGAAACTTACGAGATAAAGTTATGATAAATTTATTACTTCGATGTATACAGAACCTATATCTACTTAAGATATAATACAAGCGGTGGATATTTAGTTTTCTTTCTTTCGGAGATGGTTATCTCTCTATAGCAAAAGCAATGATTAATGCTGGATAGTAATTATTTTGCATTTCCAACAGCGATACGATACATTTCCAGTTCACGATATTCTAAAGAATAAAAAAGTATGTCCGATAATTTATATGTCTCAGTAGATCGTAGGATAGCAGCGTGACGGATGCCTTCCGGTTTCGTGGTGGCAATCAATTGCAATGATTGTGCTAAAACACGAGGTCCAAGAGTTGTTAATCCTAAGTATTGCCATATAAAATTCTCTCCTTTTAACAGCGAATTCACCTCAACTCTGGGAATCGACGTTTATCCGTAGGAAATGCCTCCAATCTCTCCATTTTCTTCAACCTCTATGCTCCTGCTTCCAGCTTCCTTTCGGGCGACCTTCTCGTCTCCCAACATACTCTCTCCCCATTACCCAACTTTCCTTTCTAGCCCATCCATCATTGTCCCCTTCACGTGTTTCCTCCAACCCACAAACCCTCCCCCAAGGCCCGAATACTCAAGAGGACCCGCACGCTCTGCCATCTTCTTCACGAAGATGGAAGCTCCACCCTCTGAGAGTGCGGTGATATACTTCACCTCGAAACGCTCGATTCGATAAATGCGGTGGAAATCTGAGATCTCTGGAATCATCCTAGTTTAGCGATATGGCCAACGGGTTTCCTCTCCATCATCGTAACATTTTCCCACCGCTCTTTTCCCTTCTGAGCTATGACCGATGAACTCACAGAAGATCAAAATTGACCGAAATTTAGCTAGCGACCGCCAACGGCGTTATTTCGGGTGGTTATTGACTGGGGGCGACAAATTATGTCACTATCGGGGCATATTCTTCGTAAACCGACACCGTAAAAGGTCACACGGAGTAGAATGGGATCGTAGATTAAGAATTGGAGGGGTTCATTTATTAATGAATGGCACAGTAATTAGAAGCGGGAGGATGTATTCCTTGAACGAGGAGACAGAAACCCAAACAGTCAATGAAGAAAACTACCGAGAGGATCTGGTCTTTTTCGTTCTTTTTCTACTTTCGCCGTACCTCCCACAGCCTAGCGCGCCCTGCAGTCTGGCTGAAGGGAAAGATGGGGTAGGAACGAGATGTTATGAGGAGGGGGTATTCAAATAGACCTGAAGAGCCAGGGGAAAGATAAGAAGCGAGCTGAATCAATATAGAATCAGGAAGAATCGAGACTGAATCACACAGACCGTGAGCTCCGTGGTTTACTTAGCTCTCCAATTTCAGCTTGCATTGATCAATTAAATGAATACCTTCCCTGATGACGGTAAAAGAAAAGATTGATTTGGCAATTTAATTCTAACTATGTCACCTTGATGCTGTAGAGGACGAAATTCTTCGGAAAAAGTTATTATTTACTTTCAATAAGGGTCAGCGTTAAATTTTAAATACTTTTAATTGACCTTAACTTCATTCTGAAAGCTATGAAATCATAAAATCTTGCCGTTAACTGGGTGGTCATGCATGTACCCTATATTTATACACTGAAAAATATTTTTTGGTACATACTATATGAGTACAATAAGCAAATTGGTATGGTGTCTAGGAATTCGTGTTCTGGTCTCCCAGTTCCTAACTATTCCTTCGACAAGTGGGTCTCACTGACATGAAATTTGAGCATTTCGCTACTTCTCACTGAAACGGAATAGTAGAAGTTCACACTATTGGAATTAAGTCGGAAATGGACCCAAATAAATTTAGTAACAGTTTAGGAAACGAGATGTAAACAGGAAGGAAAGTGACTAATTAAGTTATAAAATATATGATAGTCAAAGTTAACTGGATATGCCAGTTCTCCTTCTTTTCGCATATTTCGATACTCGGCAGGAATGTGAGGTTATGTGGATATCAGTATCTCTAGGTGAATCTCGAATTTCCAAAGGAAGATGATGTTATCTGTAAATGTATTTACATACTTTGGCTATGAAATTTGTAATACCCATAGAAAGAGCTTCGTCAGAAATGTTATATATAGGGCCATATATCACTATGCGGCTGTGTGGAAATTTTTAACTTAAATATAGTAATAAAAATGGAACACCGATAAAATAAAATAAATTTAAATATTTACTATTCTCGTTAGAACTGATGGCCCGTGGCGATTATTTTTTGTAGTATTTTTCCAGGGACATTTGCTGAGGAGATGGCTACAGATTAACCTTAACACATCCGAGAGTATAAATGAAAATTACAGAACCATGAAACACTTTGGTAAAATTTATAAACAAAAATGCAGGGGTAATTTATTCTGATTTCGAAAGAATTTATAGACTCTAATGACATCAACATGAAGAAAGATTCATCAGGTAATCTATCTATTCTTGTAGACTTATTGTTTCACCAGCAGGGGAAGAATAATCAGTACACAAAAATCAGAGCGACGAACCATATTTATCACTTTAAAATTACTGAATATGTAGAAATTTACAGCTAATAACCATGTAAGTACTTATGCGATAGGATTGTATGGCATGGCTGAAAGTATTGATAACAGCATGTTCTTGGAAAAACGAAATTACTATTAACCTGCCGATAATTATTGTCAAAGGAATGTGTAGTCATAATCTATCTTTAGAATGGCAATTTTTTATAAGAATGAGAATGAAGTCTTTAAAATGTTTTTCGTGAAACATGTTTACAAAATAAAGTTATGAAAGGTAAATGAAGAAAAATCGTCGCTTATTCAGCCAATTAATCAGTTGAGAAATGGCTTGGATTTGGGCCAAAGCCACGAGTGCTGATGAGTTAACGGATTTCTAACATCGTTGTCACTGCGCAATGGATAATTAAAAGCGCAGTAACTAAGAATGTACTTGTAATCACGAGCTAAATTCATTTCGAGTCTAACTTTGAAATTCAGATCGCAGATGTTGAAACACTGAAAGGAATAACTCCAAGATAAATCTGCGTAAGATGTATGATACATCTATAAATATAGACACAGAAGCACCTCGGTAATTATGATTCTTTTAATCTCGCAGAAAACTAATGAACTCTCTCACACTTTAAGTACATTGGAACAATCGTATGCTTGGCTGTTACCAAGTAAATCAAAATTTAATTACACACTCACGATATTATGCAACTTTCTAAAACTTCTTCCACGAGAAGTATTTCTCAGTTCGTGCAGTTGAGATCAAGAAATTACATTCAAGTTTGATGATATCATAGTTTGCGTAAATGGAATTTGAATGCTGTTTCAAAATAAAGAAAATTGAGTCCTCAAGTAAAGGCACGACTAATAGTAAATTGTTATTTTTAGTATCATGCTGTTATGGAGTATGCTTAAAAGGATTTCTTCTTTCATACTTGTATCTTTGTCTTTGAGAAGATAATTAGAAAAGAAAAGAGTGTATTTGTTGTTATTCAGTGTGCTTCTTCCTTCTACTTGAATGCAAGTGAAAATATTCCTGTCATTTCTTAGGAATGTTTCTAAATTCTGGCAATTCTGGCATTCTGGTAAGTCAGCTTAGAGGAACAATTATTTGCTCAAGTTTTGGAATACAAAAAAAGACACTATATTCGGTTATAGAAACGGCTAAACCATCTCTTTGCTTCATTTTCCAAACTACGCCTGAAATGTTAAATCTCTAGGTGAATGAAATATAAGTGGAGTATTTAGAATCGCATAATTTTCAATTTATTGTGAATTGTTTGATAATTGAAGGCTCTCGACCGACCATTCATATTTCAGTAATCACTAGCAGGGAAACCTTCAAATACATTACGTAACAACGTTAAATTACATTTCTCGTTTAACCATTTCCGTTATCTAAGATTAATACATCTGAAAAATAATTTGCACTACGATAAACACACATACACAATTTTATTTACCACTAAGAGTATTTTCATTCAACGGTGGTGGACTTTGTTCATTGCTTTATTCGAAGTCGTAATAAACACAAATGAGTCCCCAAAGGAAGTAGTCAATATTTTATAGTGAAGAGAACGACGTAAAAAGAATAACAATGTCGCTCCCCATAGTATTTTCCAATGCCGTACCACACGTTACTTGTATCGAGAGTATTTATCGTTATTTAATTTGGTATATCTTGGAATTAATTGTTTTACAGATTTGTTTATTATAAGTTAAAAGACTAATCCGTTGGCAATTTAATGTTGTGACGTAAAGTAGCCCTTATTCAGTGAAAACAGATGAGATCTTCTGCAGAAGGATTCACTCCAATGACTAGAATAATAAACAAATCATGATTTCAATTTCACAACTTTTCTAACATTTCTGTTCAATTTTCTTGTCTTGGAAGAAACAAGGAGACATTACACATGCTAACAGTAGCTTTTCGATGAGTACGGATGACCGTAACATCCGGTGGTCAGGGGCCGCGTTCTCTGGGCAGACAACGGCGGAAAGCCCGGCGATCGAAGAAGACAGCGGAGTGCCGACCGCCGCTGTATCTTTCTTTTGGGAAGGGTTTCGGTTGCACGTGGAAGCCGCGGAAAGCGGCCGTGGGCTCACGAGAATGCGCCGGCGCGCGGTAAAAACGCGCACGCATCGATCGGTTTAACAGTGCACAGGATGTCATCAGCCAACGAGAGAGAATCGCGAAGAAAAGAGGTAGCAACAGCTCCCCGTAGACGAGTCTATATGAGGTAACAGAGGGGCCAGGAGTAGGATTGAAGTCTTATTGAATGAGGACTACATTAAAATTTTGATCACACACGGGGCCACAAAGTAAAAGATGCCTAAGTAGTTGGGAATTATGTTTATGATTTTTGTTTATTTCTTAAAAAATGTTATTTGTAAACGGGCATCTAATTACATCGTTAGATCTAAAAGTACTGCTGCAATAACAAAGTATTTATGCCACCTCTTACCGAAAAGCTAGAAATGTGTAGGATTGAAGTGCTTTATAAACTCGCGCGTCACGTATGAAAAGCATAGTAGAGTCACAGACAAAACAGTTTTCAAATGAATCTTGTTTAGTAAACAGGCGCTGAAGATTCCGAGTGAGTTGTTGGTTAAACGTACTAGTTCCTATGAATACGAAAATAGCTTCACTTTTACATCACAAACACACACACACATAAGAATAGCCTAGAGTTACTTGGAAAATATTCAACTTAAGAAACATTGTAATGAATGTGATGTTCTAATTATTCAATTCTTTCTCGAATTGTTCACAACTCAACCGACCATAGTTTTATTAAATATGATTGTATCGATTTAAACAATTTAAACTCTTTATTTGTTTGGATAGCATAAAATGACTTTCTTAATTTATTTCTGTATAAAATTAGATGATTGTTTATGTTTATTTACTAAGGATTCTTAAATTTAAACGATAAACAACTTTACAAAGAAATGTAATCTAAGAAATTGTTAAAAAAAGGCTAATATGAGAGCTCAGAAATGTACCCCTGACTGGTTTTCTGATGGCTGCATAGTGAAATGTACAATCACATAATCAAGTTGAAAGAAAAATGTCGAAAATATCACACAATATTCAGATAGTTTGATTTTTGGCTAATTTAGGTCATTTTCGCCAAATTACTAAGTTTTCTTTCTCTTCTGTTACTGAAGCATTTACTATTAAATGCATTCTATTTAAAACTCAACCAAAGTACTGGGAAACGTCCATAACTCGAGCTTTAAATCCTTCTGAATGTGTTTGCAGTTTTTAAAACGTCGATGAAGAATCTTATCACAAATAAAAATACCTCTCCTGTACCATCAATAATAGTTTTATACGGATTCGAGTTATGCAAGTTTTCCAAACAAACCAGAACATAAAATCCCAACCTCATGATATGTCTTCTTTATAACTCGGAGGACTTAGGTAAACTGAAGGAATGAATGAATGATTGAAATACTTCTCATCACTTTCTGTGATAAGATACACTTTAATTTTCTAGATCTTTATTTACACAAGGGGAAAATTCTACAGTCTTGTACTGCATATAAGAATCTTACGATGGAAAGAGACTGGTTTTGGTTTCACTTTTGGAACCAAAAACGAAAAGCATTAAGAACAGCTAAAGAAAAATCGAGCATATTACTAAGCACAATATGTTCTTTGCCATTAAAAGTCGTTCCTTCAACGGCTGAGTTGCTCGTAGATTTAGGAAACAAGAAACATGAGCCATACTTCTACAGATCAGCATGGACACTTCTAGAACACATCAACATCCTATATCCAACTAACACTTTGAAGTACAGACATGAAAAACAGTTATATAATGTTTATGCAATGAGAACTTCTATTATTACACTTACTACTTTAAGGAGACAATTATAAACGGAAACAGAACAATTACACAATGTCCGATCAACACAAACAGAAATAGAACAGTTTCAATTAAAACACAACCTTTTTCGTTTTGTCCATTACTTTTATCAGAGTAATAATTATTTACAAACTCGAAGGGACGGTGAACTTATAAAAAAAGACTTTAAACATTTAACATTAAAAATACATACCAATTAGGGAAGGGAAAGAGGATTACATGCTATATATATACTTTTAGCAATAAGAGTGCACGAATTAAGAGACTGCCTAAGTGTTTAAATGTACTCCTATGTAAACAAAATCCATCATGAACCGGACACAACGCTATCGGCTACGGATTTGTGGATGCGTTATACACGTAAACAATATTAAAATGATACATCATAGTTAACACTCTCGAGTTAGCTTTTCATTTAACAAATTCCGTCCCAATTTAACAGAAACTTAAAAGCATATCTGATGTTAAGCCACATTTACAATGGTGCTTACCCTTGTTAATTACTCCAAACTTAAAGAAACCATTTAAAAATTTTCCATGAGTCAAAATTATAACGAGTCTCAGTAAAATTTCTACGTTGTTGCAGCTTTAAAAGCCACGAAAGAAAACACATAATAATTTCCGTCAAACTTGCGTCATAATTCGGAATGATAAGGACTAAGAAATTCAAAAATAATACATGAGACAAACGCATGTATCCAACAGCAACAACATGATCGAATAATATCAAATATATACAACCCATTAAGGAAAACTGGTGCAATTACTTGAACGAATCAACTGCCAATAAGACAGAAAAGAGCTCCTATATTAAATACTAGGTAAGCTCAAGAGTATACACATAGTCAACAAAAAACCTGCAAATTTCAAACGTTTGAAATACGTGTTGATTTACTGTTAGGTAAAAACCTCGATACTGTAAATTTCTTAAAAATAACTCGATCCTTCGCCAACGCTCTTTCGTACGGACAGTTTGAAACTGGTAAGAAACCAAATGAACGGCAATTTTATGGGTTCAACCGAAAGGGCAGTCAAAATCGGCAGAAAAATCTCTCCCTTCTCCAAAGACTTCCAAAAACTGGAAAAAGCGCTTCAGATCTGTGATGTCACCCTAGTCTATGAAATGGACAAACACGCACACGCACACATATTACAACCACAACATACTGTACTCTTATTATTGTGTTTATTCCTTGAATGGATAAAAAACCACGAATGAAACTCAACGGTTTCCTCCCAATAATTTATAAATGGATAATTTTTTATCTACGTATAATAGTCGTGCCCAACTGTGACGGCACAGTGGTGACACGGGTGTTGTCAGAGAAACATTTTCAATCAAGGCTCAGCCTTCGAAAGTGTTCGCAATCTTTGCTCGCGTTATCTGCTGGGCGAAGGGCACTCGACTCCGATAGACCGCCAAAGCTGCAGGTACTACTTTGAGGATCGCACTCCGCTAAGTCATCGTTACACATCACGTACAAAAACTCTTTCGCACTTTGAAATTTTTTAAAGTAGTCGCCCATGCCTTTCCGCTTGGGACGTAAACCTACTGGAAATCATTTTCAAATAATTCGGATTTGAGAAGTTTTTGCCAAGGTTCCTGGCCTTTATCTAGATTAAAGGAAATACAGCGTTAATAGTATCCACTTTGAAGATAGCGTTAACTTTTGTGAGGTCCACATAAACGACTCGTCAAATTGCGTATACGTAAACCTTGACGTAGGTCCTCTATCACAGGCTGGAGCAAAAATGGCCTATTTTTTGGATCCAGAAAACAAAGTCACTGGCAAAATAATCATAAAACAGTGCGCGCAGACGATATAACTTCGCAAGTGCAGGACTCTCCAGTAATGAAAGTAAGGAATAAATAACTACACCGTGGAAAATATGCAGGGAAAGATCCGCTTACTTGCTCAAAACCAATTTTTGCTTTCGTTTTCTTATGTCGATTCATGTTATAATAATCCTCCAATGTATTGAATTTCAATGGACAAGTTTTGGTACAATCTTTCAGAAAACGGAAGATATCCTTATTTAAAAAATTCACAATTTCTTTTTTGATTCAAGTTGTGATTTTCACGAGCTGAAGGCCCTTGCAGCGAAATTAAAATCCCAAAGAGATATTATTGCCGATCATACAAGGAAATGGATTTTATAAGCTTGTTGGAAGTGAAATTAATGCCCCTATATACAAGAATTTCCCATGGCCCGTGAAAGCTATCTTTGAATTTATCATTAGGGGGATCATCAACCGTAATGAGAAAAGTTTAGATTTAGAATCATTAATTTTACTGACATTGGTGCATTTGTTTGAAGAACTGTTTGAAGCCTCGTATTTGTGAAGCTTTCAAGAAAAAAATTATATATTTGACAACTTCTAACAGTGGAAGATAGTAACGCTGAAATGGGTGATGGGGTGTCAATGATCTCGGTACAATTTGTTATACCCAAATTACTCGTTTGAAAGCTTAATTAATTAATGATACTTTAACCGTAAAAATGGAATGAGGGGGGCGTGAAAGTGCTTCATAGGCATTGTGGTCGTTTCGAATGTTATTAAAAATCAGGATTTTTGTTTCGAGGCCATCCAATTGTTTCGTTGATTTTGTTTGCTCAGTGGATAAACGCAAATTTTAAATTGCAACTACCGTATACGGAAAATAATGCAGACCCTGTATTCAAAACAAACGTATTCATTTCAACTAATAAAAATTACGAGAAAACTTGAGTTCTCGCGGAAACAAATCCCGGTTTTCCCGCTATCTTCGCGAAGCATATCGTTCGGCAAATTGGTGAGTCACTACGTTTCACCTAAGTTAATCGATTATTTATAAGCCCATGGCAGACGAAGGTGATTGCAGCTCGAAGCGCAGTTAAGTTCTTTCATACATTATTCTAAAATGGCAAATGGCAAAAAGACGATACGACAGCGAAGAGACGGCGCGAAGTCTATGAGTGTTGGCGGTGTGGGTGGTGGTGTTGAGGGTAGGGGAAGAGAGGTGTGGGGCAGAGGAAGTGGGTAGGGAATGCCTAAAGGGATTACTCCGCGTTTCCCGCCAAACCCCGCACATTTGGCAACACACTCGCGCCTGCAGGAACATTCGCACGCACTCAAAGAAGAGTCAATTTGGCACTCACGCACTCCACAAAAGCACGCTCTCTCACGCGTTTTTACACCCCCTTAGCGCCCGCTTTGTTAAACACGGCGCGCTTCGGTCGGCGCGGAAATAAAAAATTAGATAAGAGATATCATACACAGTATGTCGTTTTTAATATATTTATATATATATATATTTGTATTCATACACTCCTAAAATTTTATGACCTACCCTGACACCAAATTACGTATATTTACTAGAGAATCCCTCCATTGTTGTTATTTATTTCTTAACACTTCCTTCGTCTTTATGATGCATCGAAGGGTCGTGACTTGACTTCCCACGGCACGCGTGGATATGAATCGACGGTCCCTTCAAAGACTCAAATGCTCTTCCACTTTTCCCTCGTCGTAGACATCAAATCCATCCGTTATTCTTACGTCTGAAAACTCGGACCTCAAGAGAGAGGAGACCCGACGCACAAATAATTGGACGCAAACCTATCGCATTGGCATAAATTCGTAAAAAAATTAATCTTTATCCAATTTTGACGATAAAAGTTGAACTAGAATGGCGCTTTGAAAATTACCTCTGCTCCGATGACTTTTGCTGCGACGCGAGGGAATAAATATCGAATTCAGACGGAATAATTCAAAGTTACGCAACCGAATAATCGTAAATTTAAATAACGTACTGTTTATAATTTTTGTAGAACGAAGAGGCGCATATTTACTCAGGTGTAAGAAAAAGAAATGTTGTGATAGCCTGCCAAAGCTCTAATTCCATACACTCGGCAAATATCATGACAGGATGTGGAATTCTTCAAAAAGAAAGTTTTATTCGAATATTGTGTTAGCAAGATTTTTAAAGTTTAAAAAATATATCTAATCCAAATTCGAAGACAAATTTCCTATCCAATGGTTTCTGGGATAAACTGCATAAACCGCATAAGATCAACAATATCAATATCGTTTGGCAAGTGAAGTCCGTTTGGATTTCATATTCTGCGACATAAACAATAATGGCAAAACGAAACATGCAAACAAGCACAAGATGGACCTAATATCAGGCAAAACAAACGGATTCGCTTCGTCATTCGTCAACCTCCGGGAACATCCACTTCGTTTGAAACGCAACATATGGCAAACGAAACAAATGAACAACTGGCGACAGTCACTTTTTGAAAAAGTTTTGCGGCAAGTGTGACTTCGACCGCAGTTTCACACTCACGTCTTGAAGAAATAGTCACTGAAACATAAGAATGGATCCAGAAGGATCCGAAGCACAAGGTACCTTTCAGTGCATAACTCAACCAAAACAATCTATATATTAAAAATAACAAAAGTCGTGAATTCTTTTCCGTCACACTTTGTCCAAGCCTCCTTCCAAAACTCATGTTGGAGACCGTTCGATGAGTCGAAGCTGATGACATGAGGGCCGGCGTACCTTTGTTAGAGGCAGGGCCGGCCGCGAGACAAGTGGATTCGAGTCTGGAATATCTTCCCACAAGTCGCACGGTGGCGAAACTCTCGGCGATAAAGCCGTCACCTCAGAAGAAAGAACCCTTTTAGGATACCACCACTCTGGGCTCTCCTTTCCCATTCGACCCATTTTCCTTATGTCCGACACTAAATCCTAGAAAGGAGCTAACATCGCTCAACGAAAGGAAATCTCATCAACGAGCATTTTTCCCATCTCCATAAGGTTTCGACTGCCATTCCGAAAAGAAATGGCCTCCTAATTCATTTTTGGAAGGAGTAAGAAGACGGAGTCATTGCTTTCGTCTCCTTCATCTTATAGAAGTCCTCTCTCTCTCATGTCCCACTGTCTCTTTCCTCGCTCGCGCGTGCCTTTCTCAAAACAGCGACGCGTCGACGCGGTTAAGAGCTAAGAGGGAAAAAATACGTATAGTGTGGTTTTTATGTTCGCTTGGGGGCGGGGAAGGGGTTTGCCGCTCTGGGTCGCCGTCGTAGCACTGGTAGCGGGCGAATGGACTACCGAGGATTCTGCAGCGACGGAAACGGCATGAAGGGCAGATAAGGGTACGGTAGGAGAAAGTTGTAAGGGGAGTCGGGGGCGTAGGACGAGGAGGACGAAGACTGCGGGGAAGGCATCTGGTACGCGTGGGGGTTGGGATTCTGGTTCGCCGCTAAAGGGTTGTGGCCGGAATCGAACAGGGATAGCAGGCGGCGCGTTTCGTCCGCCGTGAATTCGGCCATGCCGGGGGCGGCAGGGGTGGGGAGGGCCTGTCGCGGCTGAGGGTGTAGCGGGAGGCCCGTAGGGTGAGACGGAGGCGGACTGGGATGCAGGGGCGGCGGTGTGGGCCACTCCGCCGGTGAGGCGCTGGACTCCGGGATTCGCCCCCCGTCACCCTCATCAACCCCGCCCTCTTCCTCTTCCTCCTCGACCGCTGCTAGAACCCCGCCGTCGCTCCCGGTATGGCCCCCGGCCTATGTGGGCGGCTTCCCCACCACCACGCCCTTGATCAGGTCGCCGGCCTTGTCCATGCCCCCGATGACCTGGTTGGGGCCTTGTTGCTGACCCTGGGGGCCTTTCCCCACGAGGGAGCCTCCGTGGTCGATCTTCTGGTGGTGGTGCTGTTGCTGCTGCTGCTGTTGTTGCTGCTGCTGTTGTTGCTTCTCCTGGGCCTGCTGTTTGAGCCTATCTTGCTCCTCTCGCTCCCTTCTCGCTTGCTCGTTGATTTCTTTGACTGCTCTGAGTTCCTTCTTCAGCTTCATTCTTCGGTTCTGGAACCAGATTTTTATCTGTCGCTCCGTGAGACAGAGGGCGTGAGCGATTTCGATCCTTCGTCTTCTGGTCAGGTAGTGGTTGAAGTGGAACTCCTTCTCGAGCTCTAGCGTCTGGAAACGGGTGTACGTCTGTCTGCCTCTTCGCCGCGGACATCCGTTGGGGCCTGCAGGTGGTTCGGGAAAGAGAAAGATATGGAACTTTAGTTGCGGTTACAAGAAAATATTTTGTTATTTTTATAACCAACAATTTTTTTATAGCGACGCATGAAAATGATCAGACTCGAGGGTTACATTTCACTTACAAATAAACAAAAACGCGGCTGAGATATTTATTTATTCAACCATGAGAACAAACCAACGACTCTAATCAGAAACACGAAGCACCTCATTATAATACTAACTGTATCATTCCTTATATAATTTCTTTATATAATAAAAAAATATACATCCCTTTTGTAACTATCGTAAGTTATTCTACTTACCAGTATCTTAAACCGACTGACATCAAAGTAGTTATACGTGACGCTTAATCTACATACTTGAGATCAAAATTAAAGATTTGGCGTTAGGTTATCGAAGTACTAGTCAATATGAGAATGAACAAAGTCAAAAGTCATATCTAGGTCGCAGGCGATACCAATATCAATAATATTTAATGAAATCATCAACATCAGGAGTTTCTTCTACTATTTTCAACAGAAACTAATGGGAGCGAAAGTTTCGCTAGAGGTATACTTGTATACGTCCTTCAGTTTTACTAGGAGAACATTACATCAGAAAAATACAACTGCGCGTATGAGATATGATTTATAACCCATGTAAGATGTAAACACTTTTGGGGTGATTTACCCGTAGAAAACTCAAAAATGCACTTTTCAAAACATATCGCAACGTCCCTTACTTTATAATGAAGAGGGTTAAGGCATCTATCAATCGAGCAGAAACACGCATTCTCGTAAAAACCAACGCCAGAAAATGATAAAACAAGACCCCCAGGCGTCACCTACTGGCGCCGTAATGCGTTCATGAGTCATAAATCATCGCACGCAGGAAAATGTTACTGAAAACGAAGACGGCCAGAGGACGCACGCACGTATACGAAAACGAAGAGAGAGCGAACAGAAAGTGCGTGAAAAAGAGAGAGTAGGCTCGTCCTTTTTAAAAAACAGAATTTCTATCTCAACTCTTTTCATCCTCCGCTAAAAGACCAACCCCTTTGTTGTGTCTTCCACTTGCATCCAAAAAGGGCTTGCAAAACTTTCACCGGTCACATGCCAAAGGGACTTGCGTCAATCCTAAAAAAATTGCGCTGACCCACCATCCTTTCTTTATCCTACCGAAAAAAACCCTTCTGGAGTCCTCGACCATGTCGTCCTTTACCTAAGGAAACCTTTTCTCATACTATCCCCGGAATAAATCACTCTCCCTAAAAGAACAAGAGGTCTCCGAAGAACCCTTCTTGCGTGTCTTGACCGCCCACGGCATTCGATGAGAGGAGCAACTTTCACCTCTTTTGTCAGAAAAGGGAGAGAGAGAGAGTGGGATCGATGGAAGATGTAGAACCACCTTTCTGAGTGATTTTTCCGTTTCTGTTTGATAATTTCTGATCTTTCATTCTTCAACCATCATAACTCGAATACGCTTACTTCAGCTGGTTCGCTTACACAAGTATTCATAGATTTAAAAGATTCCGGCAGGGAGTTAACTGCTGTCCAAGATATAAATTGGATGTTAGGATCAATCTCATCTAAAAATTCCCATTCCGATTCTCAAATCTACTTTTATCTCAAATGTATTATACTACATATATGTCAATATGCACGGACCTGATATTTGCTGATAAAATATATCAATAAGAGTTTTTCCGACTAAATAAAATATATACAC
>KZ308287.1:404303-511783 GCA_000376725.2 Ladona fulva | reverse complement strand
CGACTAAATAAAAAATATATATATATATATAGAATAAAATATCCCTTCAACCTTACAACATAATAATTTCCTTCGATAGCACTATGAATAATTCAAAACTTAGACCCCCCCCCAAGATGACAACCAATTAAGTACGAGGCAAAGTCCATGTAGGTAGGAATCAATCCCATATTTTAACATATGATGAATGTGAAAATGTAATTTCCATATAATTGGCAGAGTAAACCTTTATATTTCTTTGAAGCGGTTCCTGCGGAAATGAATGAGCTCCTATGATACTACTTAATGCGTGTAAACGTGGTTCAATGCATTTTCATCGCGATTAATGATTATCAAATCGAATATCTCACCGGTGCAAAGTTGATTAAAAAGATAACTTTAAATTAATAGAACGATAAAATTTGAATTTAAAAAGTTTTGATTTGAGTTAAAAATTTATAAAACACTCACTATGATAACTCGGTAGAAGAGATGGAATTAAGTGGATTCACCTATCTTTTTATTCAAGGGCGTGTTTAACGCAGAAAAGTATTAAACTTTTGCAATTATGGAGATATAATGCATGAACTGTCGATGAATGGACTAGTAACTGCCTAGAAACTACAAGTTTTACTTAATCGATTTTTCTGACTTCGCTAAGCGAAAGCGGTTTCTGTTATTCCTTATATGGAGAGTGGAAGAAACACTCTTCATATCTGATCAAGCATTTGCAAGTGCTTAATCCAATTAGACATGGAAATAGGGTCAGAAAAACTTGTAATAATTTGTGCAAAAGTTCATTTATACTGTTTGGGGATCAGTAAGTCAATGGCAAAGCAGATGCTTCAATCGAATAGAACGGTTTATAAAGACATGTAGAATCATATTACATCCAAGTATCGTAATTGCAAAGAAAACGTGTAAGATGTTTGTAAAACATCTTCCTGCTACACTGTTTTATGAGGAGTTAGTTCTGTAATGCATAGAGTCGTTTTACTAAATGAAACTTAGATAAAAACTCTTTGGTATATTAAACTATTATAAATAATAAAGATAGAACACTACTACCGTTACCACCAAAAATATTTATTCCACGAACATGGATTCGACCCTTCGGGTCATCTTCAGGTCGAAGGGTCACTCATCGAAGGGTCGAAACCTTGGTCGTGGAACAAATATTTTTGGTGGTAACGGTAGAAGTGTTCTATCTTTATTATTTATAATGGAGAACTACCATAAAGTCGAGGCCGAATTAGTAGATTCTATTATATTAAACTATAATAGCACCATTTTTCCGGAGTTTTTAATATGCGAATACATCAGAGGCGGGAAATACAACGCTGAAGCCGATATTGGCTTCTTGGACATGATTTCTTTGATACATTATCCATGGATAATAATAAATCGACTTTATTTCAGGGCGAGATTGAGACTAGTAAGTCTCTTCTTACATCTAACCCTAATGAATGGAGTGCCGAAAAGATATTGAGTGATTTAAATCAAAATACATGATAGAACACAAAACAAGCATTTTACAATTTAACTAAGTAAATAAAAACGGCATGTTTTAATGTAACAATCTCATTACCAGGACTCATATTAAAAAGTTTTAAATTTACTCTTAATTCGACGTAGCTCGAGTCACTGATCACATTAAAGGATGATAAAAATACCCCATGTTGAATCCATTCACATATAAAAAAAATCACCATTCGCTAGCAAGCTTATTAACCTCATATTCTTCAGCTGAAGAACAAATTAATTAGGAAGCAATCGCTAGCATGCAATTCGCTAGCATGTTTATTAACCTCATATCCTTCGGCTGAAGAACAAATTAATTAGGAAGCAATTGGTCTTATCAACGAAAAGTCTTCAAAATGCTACATAAGAAGTAAACAAGCCCTTTGTAAAACATAAATGGCACTGAAACAACCCCGAATCCAACCGGTAATCCCATCTAGCAATCGTACAGCATCATCCACACGTTCGTAATGGATGTGCGCCGACGAGCGTTACGGTAGTGTTTCCCGGATAAGAGAACCGCAACGTATTTAGGACGGCGGCAGCCATTTCGGCCGACAAGAAGAAAAAGCCCAAGGAGGCGGTTCCCTTCGCAAAATGTTGGCATTAGCGGAGAAGTGCTAGGATAGGGACAAAAGTTGCGGCGCTCAGTAAGAATGGTGCGGGCGCGCGCGCGTGTTGAAGGCAAGTCCTTTTGGTGCGGGGGCGGGCCGGGGGGAGGTGGGGCAAGGAAGGTGTGGAAAACCACCATCCCAATCCCCCTTCACCTAAAGACCTCCCAAAAGCCTATCCGCCGGCGTTTCTTTTCCCGTTCCCTTGGCAACGGCCAGGTTCCCTCTCAGTTACGGGAGGAGTGGGTGGGGCAGGCGATGCTGCTTCGCTCCCCATCTCATCCCAAGACTACCATTCTTCCTCATCTCTCTTCCTCTTTTGTTGCCTCCTCTCCCTCACCCCACGGGGGGTTAATAACGAAAGTAAATTGCTTTTCCTCGGCACGAACAAAGTTCCGAACCAGAGTCGTATACTCTAAAGTGACGAGGAGCATTAATAAAACACTCCACTGATGGAAAGGGATGGTTCGGGGGCTTAGTTACCTCCTTTCTTTTCCTCTTAAACATCCAAAGACGATTAAATATTGAGCTCGTTGGATTAATCGGTGGCTCTCTTTTCCAAACGCTCCTACTAACCTGTCGCCTTACGAAACCCGCTCGCGACGGTTACACAAGTTTTCTCGTGAGCTATTTCCCTACGGCCATTACCGTCCCCTTTTAATTTTAAAAGCATCCCCGACTATGAGGAATCCAATTAAAAAAGTTAATTGAGAAATTCTGAAGCTCGCGACGTGCCTCTCGCTCTCCCATTCAGGAACATGCGCGCCGTTGGTGGGAACCGTAAATGGGTATCGCCTTACGTTTCGCTATTATTGAGGCTTGCGGGAGAGGCGATTGTCAGGGGCGGAATGAACCCGCAATACCTTCGCGAGGAGCGAAAGAGCAGCCATTGCGCGCAAAGTAGCGGTGAAGCTGACGAGAATGGTTCCGGAACGCAGGAGCGAAATTCACTCCCGGGTCCCGGGGAGTGGGAATGGCGTGCGATGGGGGAAAAATGGGAGAATGGATCTTCGGGTGCGTGTGTGCGGGAGAAAGGAAGTGGGGAAGGGGGCATTAGCGATGAGGAGGAAGAGAATGGCATTGTGGGAGATAGCTGAGGCAGTAGAGATTAGAATTGGGGGTGAAAGGGGTTGGCTCGCGTGAGGGAGATAAGGGTAAGGAAGGGGATGAAAAAGACGAATACCGTGAGAGGCGTGAGAAAAGAGTTTCCTTTCCTCGTCCCCAAAAGCTGTCCGATTCCCTATTCTTCGGACTGGTTTCCATAGGTCCAAGCAGGCTTTCAGATGCGGCCATAGTCTGCGTGTGGCCTACGTGTTAACTCCTAAGCCACATCTCCATTTTCGGCCTAATCTGGCTGAGAGTTGTTCGTATCCGTGTCCATCTAAATGGCATAGCTTACTAAGAGGAGTTCGGAGTTCTTAATTTGATTCCCTGAACTTGGGCTTTCCTGAATTGGAGTCGCGTGTAATTCCTAAGTTTCTTTAATATTGATAAGGTGATCGAGTTTTTTCTCCGGAAGAATGGCGGAATAATAATGAGAATGCCTTGCTTTTCTTTTTCAGAGAATGCTACTCCGGTGAACGGAGCGATGTCTGTGAGAGGAATTTAAATCTGCCTCTGCTCTTTCTGAAATGTCCAAGTTTAAAGACGATACTTACGCAAGGTAGGGAAAAGTCCATAAGGGCATTTTATAAAAAATTACAACACATACTCCGCCGTAATGAGTATGCGTATCAAGAAATTAAAACCTGAGATTTTGGTCTAAATACTAATTACTTCAATTCCACATTCAAAAGAAGTCCGACTTAGACTCGAAAAGGCAATGGTAAAGACTATGCAAAGGTTAAATTTATGGAAAAATGCATTAATTAACCTTGAGCTGATAATGAGATCATCAAGTGGATTATTTAATTAATAATAAACCTTTAGAAATGAATGCTAAATGGAAGGACATACAGTGGTTAAAACCTTTAACCGCTTAATTATTCTAAGCAGTTTATTAATCATTACAACTGATTCAAATGAACGATTAATTTCCTTGTCGGATTTAGGACCTTTTAATCCTAAATTAACGTGGCATCCAATATCATTGCAGAGATTAGTGTTGCTAACTAATCCTAGATAAATGATGATTTCCAGCTCTTCTGAATGTTAAAGTTTGCATAATCCGCATTGTTGCAGATGTACGAAAATATGATCATGAGACGAGTAAGCAAGATATCAATGATAGAATTCTATCTAAAACTACGATTTATAATGATAAAGAATAGCTTTAGAAATACATCTATAGCCAAAGAGTAGGCTCAGCGCAAATTATGCGCAGAAACGCATTTGCGCGTAAAAGATAAAGGAATACATTTCTAAGCGTAGGCAACTGAGCTTCAAGGGTTTCCCTATCTCCATCTTCATCTTGACAGAGCTAAAAACGTCCATCCCCTCGAACTCCTGTCCTCTTAACTACAGATCTTTCCTCCGCATCCATTTCCACTCAATCTCTAGGGTTGTCCATTCTCATAATTCTCCACCTTCCCATCGAAAAAAACGAGCTCTCTACTCTCTCTGGAAGCCATTCCATATCCCATGCGATTCCCTTCCCAACCCCATTTACCTCCACATCTAGTAGCGCGTTCCATCGCCGCCCCAATGTCATTCCCCGTCCTATCTCCTCCGCTACCTGAACACATCTCCCCTCACTGCTTCCCGCCGCTCCCTTCCGCGCTAATATCCCATTCCCTACCCCACTACCTTCCACTCCTATAATTACTGTGAAATTTAGCGTCGTTTTCTGGAAGCAATTTCATGCAAATCGAACCCTCTTCCTCGCTCGCGAGTAGCATAACTGAAGCAGATGGTGCGCCGAGGGATTCTGCAGAGGGCTGATGGGAAGGGCATTCGGGAATGGGTTGGGAAGAGCAAATGAAGAAAAATGCAGCCAGTCATCCGAGAGGCGATTATCCGCTTTCGGAATGGGGAAGAGGCAGATATTATATGCCGAAGGCCAAGGAAATTGTTTGTACCTTGCGCTCCTAAATTGCCACTTAGGGAGGTAAACGCGCATTTGTTAGACTTTTTGAGTAAGTAATTCATAGGGAATGTATGCCCCCCTTACATTTCGCGCAGGAGGAAGTAGGAGCGAAAATATATGGATTCACTCTCTGCCTGTTCTTTCGTACTCAAATACATGCATATTCAGGGAAGTGCATCGAATTGTAGCGTAAAATACCACGAGGGGACACTAAAGAAAAAAATGGTATCGTTAGAAAATTATGAGGATATCTATACCACACTGTCAGATGCAATCATCTTGAGCGCACGATAAAAGATAATGCCAAGGTTCCTGGTAAATGCTTTCCACGCCTGCAACGTTCCCGATAAAGAAAAATTCAAACAGGGATAATTGAACGCAAGACTAATTTTTCTCCGCGAAAGAACTGGAAAATCAGGTTTCCTCGAATTTCGTAGGTAAACCAGTAAATTTTCGAATTTATAATACGAGAAAATTTTAACGGGTAATGCATTCTTTCAATGACAAAAAGCGCATAGAATTTTGAGCACAGATAAAAAATATTGCTTAAGTAAACTCAGCGGAAATTCAGAGAAAATTATACTTTAATTTTGAACTAGATGGATGCCGAGAGACGAAAAGAGATGTGAGCTTGCGGCAACATTTTATTTTCGATTATGTCGAAAGGACTGGGATGGAGAGATGTGGTTAAATGAATACATTAAAATAGGTTTACCAGGCACATTTTATTTTTGAGAACGACGTGACTAAAAGGCGTTTCTCATCCGCGATACTAAAAAAAATTTAAAGCATCAATAAAAATCATTGGAATTAATGGCATGATTAAATGTCTTTCTCAACCACATTGCCCTGCTAGTGCCCTCAGCTACCCATATGGAGGGAATTAAAATTAATGGAGCATACGGGAGTCCAAATAACCGCCGCGCTTCACAGGTAACATTTTACTTACAGTCGATTTGAGAATGCGATCGGAAGTTTCTCTGCATCAAATAAGCAATATTTTACATCCATGGGGAAAGGGAGTTCCGCTATGCCGAAGTTAATCTCGTTTCGCAATTCCGCACCAAAGTGTTTGCTTACTAAGTTATGTTCTAAAGGCCGTTGCTATCGGTAACTTGGTCCGAGTACTCGACTCGGATTTAACTATTCTCTCTAACATTCCCCTCGAATTCGTGTGCTCTTCCATTGCGCCCCTATCTGCCCACCCTTTTATATTAACGAGCCGACTTTTTGTGAATCACGTAGCCGGATACTAAGCTCATGAATATTCAATACGGCGAAATGACTTTTGGCCTCCGCCGTTTTTTCCCTTCCTCCCTTCCATCTCGGTGCGGGCATCCCCCAGGGCTCAGCACTATCTCCCATTCTGTTCTCATCTCCCCCAAATCCCGGATTCCACTCGTCCACCTCCTCTCTCCAATCCCCCATTCCAGGCACTAATCCCCTACACACGCATCACTTCCCCGCACCTCCCTCACACACTCACGCCGTGCACACCTACATTAATTTGCATTAGTCGCGCCCAAGTTTAGTTTGTTTATTCCGCCTACCTTCTCATTCCGCCAAATTGTACGCGATCCGGATGGGAAAAAGGGACCCTGAATCATGCAGTCATCGGGGACCGTAGAGTTCAAGCGGAGTGCTCTTTTTTTTACCGAATTCTCCTCTTTTATTCACTCGGGTAGGTAGCTACATGGCGTGTTTAAAGTGAAAAAAATTAATATAAGCGTATATATAAAAGGTACCGTAGCATGAAGTAGCATGATGGTACTTTAAAACTTCCTGGAATCGGGATAAAAATAAAGGGAAAGATAAAGATATCAACAGATATTCTTAAAATTTCTGCAGCTAAAATAACTAAATAGAAGATCTCTTCGATCAAATTAGCATCTTCCCAACGATTTTCTACGCTTTAGAAGGGAGGATATTTCAAATTTCCCTTAATTAGAACGAAAAAAACGTAAACGTTACTTCCTGGCTTTACACAAAACTTCAAAAATCTTAGAACTGATTTATTTGTAGGTTATTAAGCTTAAAACTCTTTAGGAAATACCTAACTTCGAACAAATATAATGCAAATGACTTACAGTGAAATATCTGAGGAAATGGGAGAAAACGAAAGGAAAGTTGAATTTTACAACTTCGTTTGTAAGATAAGAAATATTGCAATCGATGTCGGGTAGATATACGGAGCGATACAAGGTGCGAAGTGCGATCCCTTGGTAACAGTAAAAAGAATCATTGAACTAAAACTGCTCAGGAACGGAAGATATCTAAATGAAGTATTTTTAGTTTCGAAATTTCTTAAAAATATAGAAATTTTGGCCTCAAAGTTTATCGTTTCTGTATGGCATTGTATAGGAACATCGAATTTAGCGAAAACTATGGATTCCTGAATTTCACTGCTACTTATTCCCCTCTACTGCTTCAGATACCAGAATCTTTACACGTCGAGTTATCTTCCGACAACTTAAAATTTAATAAAACTAATCTGTATCGGTGAATTGAGTATTCTATTATCGGTGAATATAAAAGAGCAATTTAAAGGTATAGTCCTCAAGCCGTCTGATGGAAATATTACAAGTAAGAGTAAAAGCGCCTTGACGGAAATTTTGAGGTTGAAACTTATAAGCCCATTCACGACATAATTAGGAATACTATACTCGGTCATGATAGTCTTCAGTTGATATACCGACGTACAGGGCCACCCCCGGTCTATTTGCCGCCCGGGTGCAAACATAATTTGGCGTTCCTTAAGATGCAATACCAAAACCTTACATTTGCACACTTTGTACTCAAATTTTTGAAAACTTTGAAAAACTTGTGTTTTATGACTTTGATCCCTAGCTTTAAGCTTATAGCTTAAAAACATCGGCAGCAATTAATAATACATACCATTCTATATGGTGACAGAGTAAATAATCAGCATACGGAATTGTAAATTGTTTATAGTTCTCATTAGTTTCGAGTAACATTATCATCGCAATACGCATGACTTAAAATGATAGAATTTGTGTAAATTTTTTTTTCTCATCTAAATATGAAAGTTGCTAATAAAAATTGTGTTGAAACGTAAATAACTTCGATAAAATCCACTGAACAAATATTCCTTTCTCGTCTTCAGTTACCATAATTCTTTCCTTTGAATGTTTGCCAATCTATAATTTCACATCATAATCAGAGTTCGTGTGTATCACATAAAAAGCAACAAATAATTTTGTTGTAATAATAATAATGGTTGGCTACGCTTCTCTTGTCGCCCTTTAGATGCCGCCGCCCGGATGCGAGGCACCCCTTGCACCCATAAGACGGCACGGCTTTGCTGATGTAACACTCATTCAAAAATAAATTTTGAGGAGTAAAACTAATAATAAAATGCTGTCATTAACGTATCAGAAGGCGATATATAATGTTAGCGTAATAAGATGGTCTCTTGAAGAAACACTAATCGAATAACCGGTTCTTATACTCCATTTTTTGGATCAACGATTTGCCTTTATTTTAATAGCCCATATATAAAGCATCAAAGGTAAACCAATGGATTAAAACAGCGGTTATTAAACTTTAGCGGGCTGAGAACACCCTTTTCAGCTTTTTTTGTTTCTTCGCACCCCCAAAATCTTGTGATTTCACTTACTTATGTATTGAGATTATACTTCGGTTTCATATACTACTGAGTAGATACAATCAGAACAATTGTAATATTATAATATTTGAATCGGTTTCATTAACAGAGAAATTTGTCAAAATTACAAATAATTGCGTGGTTGAATATTACATTACGACCAACATTTGTACTCATGGACCCTGGTTTAGGAACAGCTGGATTAAAGGACTCCTTCTGAAGCAATTACGTCCTATCTGCCTTCAGATATTTTTAAAATTCGAATTCTTCTGAACTACCACGGAAATTTTTCTTATGTAGGAAGAAAACGATTGGATTGACAGATCGAGAGAATGGTATTAGAAGTAAATGGATATTTAGGTGGATAGAAATTTTCTTTAGCGAAGAAATTTCAGCAAAATCACGATTATCCTAAGAAGCGTACGGGGAAAAATCTTCCAAGAAGAACATGGGAACAAATTATCTCAGTACGCAAACTACACGGCTTTAGCATTAACCAAAATTTTTTTCGTAACGCTTCCGGAAGCTTCAACGGAACGAAGCACATCAACCATCACAAAACATATCAAACCGGATGATAAGGTTATTACCTCGAAACCGGTCGCGCTTGTGCTTTTTCTAACTTTTGGACTTTGTCAAGTTTTGATTCATAATTCTTAATAAAAAATCTGGAAGCATTTAGGTTCTTGCGTCGAATAAATGGACTACGATGTATACCCACAATGCAGAAAGCTCCGATTTCGTGTTGGATGAGAAAGGCTATAAATAGAGTCCGGAAACGTGCATTATTCCAGAAAATTCACACAATGAGTAATTAAAATTCATCAGTTAATTATGAAGATAATAGCGGAAATCGGTACAGCTTAAGTGTGGAAATGTAAGATATTTTGATTGAAGCTTAAGTGCAGATGACCCTTTTACACTTGAAAAATAATTTGAGGATTTTCACTCTCATTTTATGGCCTACATAAAGACCTTATTATAATTTTCGATCGTATCTTTAAAATATTCCCGTGATTCTTGAAATGTACGTTTGGAATGCTCTTTTACAACTTCTAGCCCATCCGACGCTATGGCACCAGTTAATAATTTTTCCAGCTGTCCCTGCATGGGAATAAAAATCAGATTAGCCGACTCAATTTATATGGGAGTAAATGTCTGGAAATTATAAAAGATTATCATTATTAGATTTTAATTCACTTGAAACTGAAAGAACGAGCGATTAAAATAATCTTATCTTACCGGGAGAGAGTCAGTAACACATTTGTTTTTTCGCTTTTGTGCCATTTTATGAGTACTTCTGTACGTCTGAAGGAAATGATATCATTCTATTCCAGGGAACGTTTCACAGTGGTTCTAAAAGTATACCCAACTTTAACTGAAATTCCATTCCCCATAAAAATCTTATTTTTAAGTCAAATGTTGTGATTGACTTAATTATTATGAGGATAAGTCGAAAAATAACCATACCCTGTGAAGTAAAATGTCTGAGAGATTCGTTTAACGGCAGTAAAGCTCCCTGAGAGAAATCCCTCGGGAAAATTTACTTGCACGGTACTGTGAAATGGTGCGCTGTACTTTTACATTTACACTTGTTTATATGGTTGAAAGCTGTATAGGCTCATGTTCGAAACAGGCGTTTGTCAACTTAATAGTTAAACTGCATCCTCTAGGGTTGTACGGAGCGTAGATAAGGGTTCCATGAAAACTCAAAGGTTCAACCTTTAAATAATATTCATTAATGAGAACAACAAATAGCACCATTTTCTTAAAGAACGACTCGGGTTCTGTTAAGATATGTTTATAGCCACGTTACCATTAAATTCATCATTTCATGCTTTAAACGTTTAAACAAAATGACTGCTTGGGGTCCCAAAGCTCCTTGTTCTAAGGTTTACAAGGGCATAATTAAATTGTGAAACCCTAGCTTACAGGGATGGTGTTGGTCCAAAAATATAAATATAATTTCCGTAATGAAAATAGCCTTAAGTGGAGCTAAGCGGTGATTAAATCATCTTCTAGCTTATTTTACTTAAGCAGCGAAGTAAAGCGCTCTTATAGCCAATATCAAATATTTCTCTATCATTTATCACTTCTAGGAAGCAAAAATTTCGGTGACCTTATATTAGTCTCAAAAACGTCAACGGTTAACAAAAACCTAAAAATCCTTCATTACTTCTACTGGAATCTCTGTCACTTTTTTTCATTATTCGATGACTAAGTAATGCTGAAACCTATGTTCACAGTAACTAATTCCGAACTTTATTCGTAGAAAAAATATTACGAAAGGAAATTAAACTTTAAGTTCCTTGTATAAAAAATGAATATGATTAGCGATTCTGAAAATAATTATAAAATTTGATTACTAACTGTTTGGCTTACGTGTGCATTTATTGTAATTGCAGATGGGCTATATGCGTTGAAATATGCTTAGACGGTTCTAGCATTCGATCAGCAAATAGAATTAAGATCGCTCCATCATAATATTATTTTCACATCTAGGTTCTGCAAGTAAGAAAGGAATGAAAAGTGCGGAGATGATCCTGAACTCGAGGAACAGATTAGATGGAAAAGGTGAAACAATCGTGATTATTTCCTCCTTAATTAACATTTTCCGATGTGCGCGGAATTTTCCCACAGGGGCCTATTGGTATAACCACTCTTGATGGTGAGATGTCAAGGAACTCTACCATATCCAAATGGGATGATAGCCGCGATACTAAGCCAAATGTATAAAAGAATTACGAAAACATTTTCAACCTCGAATGAAACGCTCGACTTATTTTTACGATGTATTTTAACAGATTATACTCTGAAATTATCGCTAGACCTACCGCGAAGGGTAATTAAGGGGAAATCGCGCGGTAGTAACTCCTCTCAAGTAGCATTTTTTACGCTTCTGCCGATTAGCAGAGCACGCAACGCGTTCTCCCAAAGAAGGTTATGGACGTGTCAACCGCCGTTACCATTCTCTTCAACCAATGACTTTCAGACCCCCCAACCACACTATCCCTTTTCTCACAATCCTTCTCTATCACAGTTCGAAGAAAGGCCAAACTGGCATTCCACATCAACCTCTCCTTGAACGTTGGAAACATTACTGCCGACCGGTTTTCGATCTTAGACGAAGCTTTCCGATATCTCACTCTCTTCTACACTAATGGGAATAGTCCTTCTTAGACGACTTCAGGATGGCATCATTTCCTTGGAGGATACCGCTATAAAACTACGAGGAAGTAACGCTAGCTTAGTTTTCATAATTTATTATTTAATTATTACATCTGTCACATGATACACGATAAATTGTCCACAATAAAATTAAATCTTCACTTCAGTGACGAATGAATGAGATTTTTTCCTTGCGCAAAGATTTGATATTTGATTGATTTAAAGACTGTCATTTGTCTAGATCTCTTCAAGGTGCACATTTTAATCGAGATTCTAAGTCAGTCAAATTTAGTTACCAGCCGCTAAATACATTCGCAAGGATAAAAAGGATTCTCAAGGATATAAATATATAGAATATCTAACCGGAAAGTGGGAGACCTTGTTTCGAGTCCGAGTCATGTCTCTATTTTTCACATCTGTTTATCCTTTGGTTTTCAGTCGCACACTTCTATGGGCAATGTATACCGCCTTATCACTAATCCATATATATATATTCTTCCTGACATAAATTTTACTCCCAAAGAATGAATATTCCTGCCGTCACATAGACGTGCTTCTAGATTACTATGTAAGTTGTTTGCAGTGGCTTCAATACCTCCCAAGTTTCTATCGTAATAATTAAGAAATTGCAGATAAAAGAGGAAAAACAAACTAATGTTTGTATTACTATATTACACTTGAAATGTACAAGTAAATTATTGGAGGGATAACTTATTGAAACCATTTTCTGTTAGATGCCTCTGTTAATTACGCAATAAATTTCAATCGTTGTAAAACTGTTATCGTTATTACAAATTTCAAAAAATATAGGAAATATATCTGGGAAAATTAAATCAGACTGGAAAACTACCCTTGAAAAACCATGCGGACGATAAAATGTAACGTTGTTCATTGAGAATCAAATACCTCGCGAGTTAATAAGCGTTCCTTCGTCTCACGAAACTAAGAATACAATATAACTTACAATTAGTTATAAATTCAGCGATTTTATCGGTAGCGACATCTCGTATTCTATCTAGTATGCACTGAGTCGTAGGCCATCCAATACGAACTTGTAACGTAAATGACTAGCTTGTTGAGTCTGTGGCTTTCATATCATTGAAATCCGGCATTCACCTCGGTTATACTTTTTCTAAACTGCTAAGCTATATCCTAAAGCTAAATCCTGCACATCTGGCCACAATGCTGAGCTGGATATTTATATTTAGCCCATCTAACAGTTATTTTAATTCATATGGCTTCCAATGTGAATTGTCACAATTTTCTTCGTGAAGTATAAGATTTTACTCGTTGTTTTGGTATGTTATAAAAACTACACTCACTTAAAACGCATCAGCTTTCGTGGGCATGCAGCAGTCCAAACATCTTTAATACGTTTATTTTCCTCAAAGAAAACTAACTGCTCAAACTATAGCTCGCAGCAGTTCGACACAATATTTAATTCGTTCATTTTACTGGACGCATTAAATTCCTCTGTTTGTACATCGTTTCCCGATTTCCGGAAACTTAAGGGGTAAAGATTTCCGAACTCCGTGAAGCCGACTCGATAAAAACTTCCCGAGGGAGCGTTCCCTCCTCTTTATAAAATTAAATTTCGAGGAAGCGTCCAATTAGAAATAAACTTTTCGCGGATGTGCTGCGATAAGCATCTCTCGATGTACGGAGATTCCGAAGTTGGAAAAGAATGGAGGAGCTTAAAAGTTGGGCGCACGTCCGGGAGGAGTGATATCGATTGAGAATCGGACAAAAAGAGATAAGGAGGAGATATGGAGAGGGGAAGAGCAGATTGAAAGATATGGGGAAGCGGGCGGTATCTTGCGAATGGTTTTGCCGTTACGGAGATGCTGCGATGGAAAAGATGGGACTTGTGCTAAAGGGCTCCTCCTTCCCTTTCAGGTGGAATTTTGGGTCTGGCGAAGAGGTTTCTTTGCTGGATCGATATGAGGAGTTCAGAGGAACTGCCCCGGGAAATGGGAGGTGGGCGGAGAAGCGTGGGCGTTCCAGGGGGAGATTACACGGGTGCGCACACAGCAAACGGCATTAGAGCGGGGGTGGGAGTTACATGATACAAGTCCTCCTCCGATTAAATTACGGCCCATTTTAAAATTTCAACGCCCGTCCTCAAATAATCAAACTCAAAGGATGAGATGCAATTAAGGAACTGGGTTAGATAATTACGGAATTCCATTAAGGCTGAAATTTTACTCGGATTGCATCGCTAATGCGGAAGAAGATCTCTGAAAATACTGCATTAGCGTGAGAATAAATTTAGCCTCGAGGCTCACGGATAAAAAGCAAAATTCGACCCGATAAAAAGCCAAAAGAGTTGATATTGAGATCATTTTGGCCCTTAATTGATACTCGTGAATTCTGTAGATTTCACATCCGAGTTTAAACCTCCGCTTCTAATGCGTATGTCATACTGAAAGTAGAAATTCACGGATTATGAGGTTTCAAATGGAATATTTCACGGATTGCGTAAATTATCATTATAACCTTAACGATCTAAGAAAATATAAACCCGTTAAATATATTTTTTAAATCTTCTCCGATAGTTCTATCTAAAGACTCTATTTTCCTGATTATTACTTCAATAAACAGTGAATGAAATTCGTAAAATATTCGTAGGCTAAAAGAAAAACTTCCGGATAAAAGAAAAAAAATCATAAAATTGATACAATACGATACATTTCATAACCACGCCACACCAAGGGTGACCTCCATTATCGTTTTTCTGAAATTAATGAAATTACTTGGTAGCTTCGTCGCATAGATTTTTTCAACGTTCTGATTTGACTCTAACTAGCCATCATCTGGTTATTTTAGGTATTATTAGGTATAACGAATAATAATAAGTCATTAGTAAAATATATAAAGAATTTTTATTTATTTTCCTATGGCGTTTAACCACGTTACGTAAAATTACGTTCATTAGAATCATTTTTCTGTTATACTCATTTCACTCCAAAGTTAAAAACCCTGCATGGAACAATTTTTAATTGTAATCAGCAGTTATCGCCTACATGCTTGAGTAGCTGCTAATGCTCCTAAGCATCAGTCTACCGTCGCGAGATCATGTAACGATGTATGATTTCTTTACTACACCTACCCTTTAAAACACAGCGCATTAAGCGGCCAAGTTCCGCGAGCAGTTTTGTAAATGAAAATTTTCCGCTGTTTATACGGCGGAGTCAGCCCCGTATCATATCGAACCGTTTGTTTTTATACCGACGATATTAGGCGTTAGGCGATGGTTATCGCAATAATTTGCAGTAGCACATTGGCAGAATTATCTTGCCATCTCATAAATGAGCAGTGTGCAGCGGAGCGCTCACATTTGGAGAAATCCCGATGAGGGGATGGGAGGAGGGGGATTACGCGCCGGCGCAAATGGACAGAGCGCCATCTTCCGAGCCGCACAGGCGCTTCGCAATTGGCCTCTTAATATGAAGCCGTTGATTCCCAAATCGACTCTTCCCGTCCGCTTCTCCATCGGCGCCGTAAAAAGAGACTTTGCGGAATTCCCTTCATAATAAAATATTAAATTCACTCTGCGCATTTTAACGCACAATGTGAGACTTTTCTGGAATTCTACAACGTTAGCGTAAATATGTATCGTTGCTAAAATATTGGGGAAATGTTCTGGAGAAACTATGTTCCTGGGTTTGGGTTCTTTCTGCTGATAGTACCGTAGATTTCAGATAATGCAATTCAATTAAAAGAACGATTTAAATTTTTACTTATGCGGAAAATAGATGTAACAACTTAAACTTAATTCAATGAAATGCGTACCCATTAATGATAGGTGGAGGAGTTGCTCAACAAATTTAGAAAACGGGTAGTTTATCTCATTTTAAAAACCAAACTATCAAAAATGTACTTTATATGAACTACAAGAAGTAAGGGTATGATATATTCTACCTTCCATGAAATGTTCCTTAAAAATGGAAAAAAAGTTATATAAAATAAAAAAATGCCCGAAATAATAAAATTTCTAAATATAATTATAAATACAAAAAATAATTTAATTTATTAATAGGATAACATTTAAATAAATATTTCTATTAGTATCATGTATCTATTATGAGTTAGATGGAATAGGAAACTTTGTTTCGATCTTTCACTAATGAAGACAATCTCTATTATTATGTATCTATTGCCTATTAATCTCTCTTTTGGGTAAGAACAATTCAATGATGATACTTAGTCTACCTCCTTTATGAGAGATTCAAACGAAGAAACGTTTCCGAGTTTTAAATAATCGATTCGTATGTATATTTTTATAAATAGGTATAAACAATATCTTCGAAGTGCATATTTCCGATGCTAATTAATAGTTCGTGATAACAGCACGGAAGATAAAAAGTTCGTGCCTACGTGATGGATGTCCCATGGATATGGACATATATATTTAATTTCGAAAATGTGTTTACAAGTGAAAAGTGAAGCAGATTTATTCATCGCAATGACAAACATGCTCAATTAACAATTTTAACGAACGTTTGGTATAGTTTTATATCGTACTCTGCGCATTAAATGTGTAAGTTTTAAATCTTCTATTGTTTGGAGGCTAGGATGATGAAAAGTTTCATTTAAATATCCTCGGATAAAAATATTCGAGTAATAAGTGTTCAAACTGTCGACAAATAACTGAAGGAAAATCAGAAATGGAATCATGGGAGAAGAAGGGAAGTAACGCAGAAAGAATGTGGAATAAAGACTGATAAAAATATCTCTCTGAAGGATAAGGCGTTCGCATTTACTCGTGTAAGGAAGAAAACTGAGGATAAGAAAAGAGATTGGGCACAAAAAAGGATATTAGAGAAATGAAAGGTTTTTGAGTCGGGGACTGGCGACGGTCCTAAGCGGGCGACGTATTGCTCAGAAAATCAGAGATAAGGGTGTGTTCGTGTAGGTAAAAGGAGCGGAAAGGGCTATCGTATCTTTCCACACACAACTCTCTACAGTCAGCACTCTTTTTCCTCATCACGGTCCACTTTTTCATCCACGATTTCATTCCCCACAGCAGAAGTACACTAAGCCCGAAGCTTACGTTTCGCTTACAGTATCATAAACTCAGAGCACGGAGAGGAAATTTTCCGTTGGAAGTCCTATTTCATGGAATGAAGAGATTTCAAGAAACCTTTGCTGATGTTTATTGCTGTGTATGTTTTCATATACTTTGTCTGAACTGGGAAAGAGCGTTTCTTCATTGTATTTGCGATAAACTGTGAAGTATTAGAATTAACATCCATCTCTGCAACAACAGTTTCATCTTTCCTCATGATACTTAAGAAAGCTTGGCTTCACTTATTGTCAGACGGTAACTTAATAAACCAACTTTTGTAGCACAGAAAATTCGAATAAAAATTACCGATCACTTCCGGTCAAAATAAAATATTAAAGTGTTTTACAAACCTATTCGATACAAAAGTCATTTTCAACAATAAAAGGCTACAAGCAGCTTTTAAAGTTCTTATGCATCGAAAATTATTCCTGCTGATTTAAATATCTTCATAGCTCTCATAAAATGTTCATTTTCCGACGAGATAATTTTTATTCGTGAAAAGAATACGATATTTCCATCAGGTCGTTAAATTAAGCATAATGACCTATAACAGGTAAGCGGTAAGGCAGATATTTCCCGTCAACTGAGATTTCAAGCGGCTGGCATGTCTAATAATTCTGAATGTGAAGCGGTTTCCAATTTCCTGTTTCCTGTATCAACCCGAATCTCAAACCGGATTTGCCATGTTTACAAGCCAATAAATTTTCCGTTTGATTAAACCATTTGACCACACGGCCTTTTACGGTTGTGTTTCGGCGTACCCCAGATACAATGACTGGTAGCTAAAGCTTATGATGAGGGGTTTTCTGTATGCATAATACATGACATTTCTGGATTTGATTATCATAGTGTCTAATTACGTTTCAATAAATGAATGACAATCTCTCTGTAAGCAAGTTATAAGGTTATAGATATCAATCCATGATTTTTACGCATATGCAGATGTAGAAGTTTATGCAATTTTACGGAATCTAGCAATCTGAATTCAGAGACCTATGCTGTACGTAGTACAAGAATACGAAATCTAGAAATATATATTTAGAGGTGCTATAAAAATTAAATAATTATCTATAGTTAAGCTGCATATCACTTATGGCTAGATATTTTTTATATTTCAGTTAATTTAAAATAAATATCATTCAAATTTTTAATCGAAAATCTAAAGGCGACATCAAAATAAAAGGGGCATGAGCGGAAATAAAAGGATAACTGAGCTAGAACCGAACTTCACCCGAAGAAACTTTCGCTCTCAAGCCCAACCTGAGCACGAACTTTTCTAAATCGTTCAGAAATCAGTCTTTACAATGCGTTTTGGAACAAATACATTCGTTACTTCTAATATCACTTTATTTTTTAATTATTATTTTAAAATATCCTTCGCAACGTTGAAGCTGCTGTATAAACAACAGAAACTAAAATAATCCCGTGAATTCTATAAGTAAATAGAAAATTTTTAATGATAACTTTATTTGCACTTCCAATTAGATTCATTACTTTTACCATTGTGATTTTCCGCGTTTCCGATGATCTTCTCTAAAAATTGGGTTTTATGTCTGTAGTTGGAGTTTATAGAACAAAAAAAAAGACTGCATATTTTCGAAGTATTGCATAGAAACTTAAAAAGGCCTCCGTCCTTGGCACGAACCAAAAACGCTGTTTGTGAGCGAATTATTTCTTCCTTCCCACACTATACTCGGACTCGAATTCGGCACAGGCCTAATTAACTGTCAGTTTTATCCGGTCCATGCAGACCTCTACTCCCAATCTATCTGATCAGGCACAACGTTAGCCTGGAAGTTTCTGATCCATGACCATTCCATATAACTATCTAAGTGCCTCTGGCCCTCTATGTAGGGACACCGCCTCAGCATCATCATCATTACATATAACTATCATGATATTCTTCTCTCTGTCCTAGTAGGAACTTTCCGGCTAGTGAAAGGATGTTTATCATCGCCCAATGTTGGGTACTGTTACTGTCCAATGACAGGATGCTATTGGGGCATAGAAAAATAAATAAATAAATATTTAAAAATACCGCGGTAAACTCGAACAACGATGCTTGATTGATCTGCAGCATGAATCTAAAACTATTTTTACATACTTTGTTGAGGCAATATTTTTACGTAATACAAACTCATATAATTTGATGTATTACTTTTAAAGAATAAAAGGAATCCAAGGGGAACCGAAGTCAACCAGTTAGCTTTCTAGTACGGCACAAACGAAGGATGCTGAATACTCACTGCAAAATAAAGACTCTGAGTACAGATTCACGTCCTTCACGGATGAGCAGCAACAATGAAGAATCTTGGAATCTCCTGCGAAACAATGACAGCCATTGATGGAATATGTTTCGTTTTTCTCTTAGCAACTCAATGCCTTCTCACGTCCTGGTTATATTAGCAATGTCACAGGAGATTCCAACCGCGTACCCGTGTACGTGAATTGCAAAAATAAGTGAAAATGCCATTTGTCTACAAATACAAAATTCCAAATACATCGAATACCTTTCTACCTATTTGCACCTGGAGACATTCCCTTTGCAATTCTCCATCGTGGACTATAAAACATGTAAAAATCAGGAAGAATGTGGAGTGCTGATAGAGACGCATGGAATTTAAATACAGTTTTTATACCTTACGTTCCCGAATTAAAGATTATAGATACGGTTTACAAAATTTAAAAAAAAAACAAATAAGAAATAGGTATAGATATTAATTTTTTTACAATTGCTAGCATTGTTTTTGAATGGCAGTGGTAAATTTTCCAGATTTGACATATGAATTAATAAACGATATTTGAATTGATATTCTAATACAGAGTATAATGATTATCCTCGCAAAACAATTTCTTCATCCGCAAAAATCGAAATGTTGCTTAAGTTTCAAATACATAATTCATGCATTTAGTAAAGATATAACATGCAATTAGAAATCAGCCAAATTCCCACTCATAAAGATAAAAATAGACTCATAAATCCTAATAGGAGACATAATACATTATCTTTTAAGATAAGCATGTCCCTACTCGTGTCTGGACACAACTATCTTTTAAATCTTCAATTGTTCCCGCATATAAATAGCTCGTAACTCCTTGTTAACCCATTGGTCTTACCGAAGCGACATGTGAGACATGTTAACCTAATGAGTGGGTAGACGTGCTTCTGCGCAGACTTTGAACTGCGTTTTGATCTCGCGGTATATTTATTATGTAAATAACATTATCTTTTATGGAGTTTTAATTTAACTTAAAGTTTGAGTTAAATAATCACTAAGCAAATAGCTTTAATTTTGAAAGTTTAGATTTCTAAGCTTGCCATTGATGTTTTAATACAGCCCTAAACATCATGACGAATAAATTACTCAAAGAAAAAATTGAAAGTAACACCATAAAAAGATTACTTAGCCTCCCAATTCCAGTCGTACTAAAACCTAATTATACCTGATGGTAAATTCAAACATTTGTGTACGATTGTTTTCAACTCTAACCGTTAACAACCGAAAGATTTCTTGTATCTTTTTCTATTACGAATCCTATTAACAGATGCTTGGAGAATATGATCATTCTTCGTTTTTGGGTTGCTTCAAAGTGGATTATGTTGGATATTGCCCCATAGGTATCAAATTCCGTGCGAAATAGAACGTGAAACTTCCATTGAAACCAGAATTTTCTAGAACGTCAACAGCTACATTTTATGAAAAATGCATTAAGCGACTTGCTAAAAACTGCTCGTACTTAAAGTGAAACTACTTTATCTAGATAAATATTTGTTACGGAAATATGGAACGTTGCGATTACAGAAATACAGGTAAATAAGGCAATATTTGAAGAGACTTGTTAAACTAATTTTCTGATTTTCAGTGATATTTCAGTGATCTTTTATATTCAATAAAGCAGTCTACATATAAGGCATCATCCATGATGTATATCTCTGCAGCGCAGTTTTTTTAAAAGAAAATCCTTTCGGAAATATCCATATAAACCCTCTTTTGCGAGGAAAATTTGTATCACTAACCTTGAATCAGAAACAAATATTTATAAATAATAGTTCATGGATATCATTTTCCATTAGAATTTGTATTACATTTACGGTTTTAATTCCGTGGAATAGGAAAGAATCGATTTGGAAATTCCCTACATTTAGGGATTACGAAACAACTTCAGGCTGGCGGTTTCCAGATGGGTGAGAGTCTACTTAGCGAAAAAGTCAATTACTATGTAACCGAAGGCAGATAGTTACGCATTCTGTTCCTCTTTTGTCGGCAACTCGATAGCCTCTCCTTCATCCTCCGCCAACCAGGAAGGCAATTGGCCTCGGAACAACTCCCTTTCCAACACGCACCTGTCTAGTGTCTTAATATTTTATGGGCTGCTCTTAATTTATCATTAAACTGACGTCACAACCGCGGGGGCTTAAAAGAAACGAGCCTAGGCCATTAAACAAGAAAATATTAATGAAAATAGAGTGGCACTGTATATGAACGAGAAATTTACTTCTCATAGATTTTATTTCAAAATAAGTTTCTATGAGTTAATCTTCATATCTATGTACCAATAACATGTTACTATGGTAATACACCGTTTCCGGGAAATGAATGGATAAAATTATAAAGGCGGTCGATAAGAAGAATTTAAATGTTATCTCCTGCATATTTTGAGAATAAATTCCATGAATGAACAGGGTGTATGTTAAATACTGACATGATTTTTATACAAGATAATATCAACTTTCTTTCACAAAACGTTCAGTTGGAGTGAACAAAGTTAAAAATTCCCTCGAGAAGATAAAATCACATAATTTAATGAGACTGGGTTAGAGAAACATATCTTAACACTTATAACAGTTAGTATCATCTCAGAAAGCATCATAAACATTAAATTACAAAACGTGCACAAACCTGTTAACTGCCAGTTAAATGAATTAGAAACTTAAATGATTCTAGAGATTCTCGGAATACCTCTAGGAACTAAGAGGAATCCTTGCTTTACTTTAAAGATTCAGCAACTTTATCAACTAATTAACTTTCTCTCAATAAATTGATTGAGATGAATGTTGTACTTGTTTTCCCCCGTCCCGATGACCATCAAAAGTATTATTGAGTTTGAGCCCGATCGAGAAGATAGTTAATGGCCTTCTTTACAATACAAGGTCCCATTTCCCGAGTCATTCAAATATCGAACCCTTCAACCGCTTACTTGATGAAAGATCGAGCGATAAAATGGAAGGTTATGATTCGTCTACTGATTATAAAATGCTGCCTTCATTTTGCTGCTAGGATGCAAAGTTGTTGTTAAACTCCGTTTGAAGTTCCATCACCAATTACGATCTGTCGCATCAGATTGCATCACAAAATTACATTTTTCATCTTGGTTAAGTGAAGCAGGTGTGGTATCTATAAGGTGTGATTTGGAGCGCTTACTTCGACGGGACACGTGCCCACTCGAGGGCAATCCATAAGCTGTCAGCTACCGCACCTCTGCTTCCATCCGCCGGATATGTTTTTCATCACGCTCCCAGATAGAGCAGCTTTCATTCCCAATCCCCGTGAGTGACATAGTTAAGCAAAGCACGCGGCTGTGCATATAGGAGACTTTCTTTCGACTGTTGGGGCTCTTTAAGTCACAAGCGAAATCCTCTGACGAGGGAACCGCTCCCTATTGCCCTTCTTGAATGACGACAACTTCCTTCGCGCCCACCATTTCATAGCGAATATATTCGAAGCGATTGTCAACTCATCTTAATCCCCTTCAATCAACCTTCAGCGACTTAAATGTTAGATGTATAAGATCGCGCTGAGAAGAAAATCCCTGAATAAACTTTCCATGTTACGTTATACGGGTAGTTGATGGAAAAATAGTGTTGGGAAAGGAGGGAGGCCTTATCTCTTTGAGCCTCGGCGGCCGCGCAATACTTTCAAGTGACACGGAACTTATTAGTTGAGCACTATCATTTATTGAGCATCATGCAGCACAAATGCATAAATGATTTTGCATTTTATGAATGATATAGTAAGATTGCATGGTTTCGACGTTTAAATGAAGAAAATCAGGAAAGTCGCAACTTAAATATCCCTCCTGGCATTAGTGGTGCAGCTCCGTAAATTAAACGCACGCAATAATTTTCTTGCCGCCCATATATAGAAGAAATCAGAGGAGATTATAATGCAGATGCATTACTATAAGTGTCAAATGTGCCATGTAAGTAGATGGTAAAAGATAGAAAAGAGTAATTTTAAGTTAAAATCAAATTTCCTTGCTTAAAAAGTGAAAGGTATTATCTGAAGAAGTTAATCAAGAATTGCTTTAAATTGTTAACTAATGTTTTCTGTTTACCAGCTATTCAAATTTTCGACCAACATTCGAAGTATATTACGTACATGTTCTGTAGATAAATAACTATCTTTCTTCCGGATGAAAGGAAAATTTATATTACTTGGTGAACTAAATAGAAGAAGGCCAACATACACACTGCTTGACTTGGAAAATGAAAGGATTTTTACATTAGGGTTTCCTTTTTAAAGTAACCTTACACAACTATGTTGAATTAAAATGAAGATTCAATCCATTTGTGGGATACTGACAAGGAATAAGTGTTAGAGAATTCCATTAAATACATTTTTAATACTTTTGTCGCTTTATGGATACGATTTACGAGGGATCATATTTATGAATTGCTGAAGAAGCAAGGATAAGTTAGGAATATAAAGGAACTTTATTTAAGCTACGTTAATGTTTTTATAAACATTTCCTTATCCATTAAAATGTTATAAGAATTTTAAAGCCCAAATGAAAAAAGGATCACAAACACGCATTTTCCAGAGAAAATTAAGAAATAGTACGTAACCATGGGAAGAAAGGATCTATTATGTATCCCTCAAAATATCATGATAATTACGAATATGGCGTTGTAAATTTAGAGTAGGAGGCAATGTCACGTGCAAATTATATCTATGTAAGGTGCAATAAAAGGTTTCCTTGTTACGTGAAATGTGCTTCTTAATTAGTTTCTACATTTGCTTGCTGAAATTATGTCTAGATTGATAGAACGTAATTATATGTAGATGAAAAAGCGAAATGAGTAAAATTAATTTTTAACAACTGTTTATGTTATGATGATTTAATATCCTTTTTTAAATAATAAAATAATAAAATATAATTTTCTCCTTAGTGAATTTCTATTTACGAACGATTTTTTCATACACTTAATTCAGAAAATCCTAAGGATTTTATGTAAGGAAATTTTTCTCGGTTGATTAGTTTCATGCAAGAGCTGAAAAATCTATTCTATCAGTGCATCTATGGATAATAGTAAATATTACCTTATTGAACGAACTTGAGATGTTATACCAAAATAATTTACCAAAATATAGTACCAAAATAATTTGGAATTTTTCGCAATACGAAAGGGTTACCATATTGAGTACTGCTTCAGATGTATAATGAATAGCCAAAAATAATTATTTTAAGAGCAATCAACGGATCAACAAAATGCATTACCTCCATTTTTCTTATCTATCAAAAAATATGTAAGACCTATAAAAATCACATTTAGGCCAATTTTTAAATGAATGAAAGGAATAAGAATCCGACTTTCTTCTTCCTTAAATTTAACCGGTCCTTAAGTCAGTAATTGCAGTGATACCATACACGTAACCAAAGACCAATGCTTATCTATAATTAAGAAACACGTAATCGGCACGCTTTCACAGATATTAATTTTGTGCATCACGGATGAGTCTGTTATGCAGTAAGGATCAGTTTCACGGTAATTAGTATCAGGAGAAACTCAAGCAATTAAAGAAAAAGTGAGTGGATACATGTGATTCATGCTGGAAATTCACTCACCGTTGTATCCAGACAGCGTAGGGCCTGCGGCGCCAACATACCAAAAAGAGACGGGTGAAATCATACTTTGAGTATTTGTATCACATTACATTCTAAATTATATTAATTTTTAATGAATAATCAAGGAAATTGGTATTTTTTTAGCAGAACACACAAAAAAAAGTATTGAATAGAAATGCAAGAGCTGCTAAAACAGCAACAATATATTCTTTAATACTGAACAATATTTTAAGAGAATAATGAACAATGATAAATTGATATAGATATATATTTGAAAAGAAATTTAATGAATCTTTTAAATTAAGTCCCCTAATATGAAAACTGTTTTGACTTCAGTGTATGAAAATTAAAAAACTTAAGGTAACAATTATTTTTACATAAATAAATTATATACATATGTAGAATAGTGGATTATTGCTGTATATTTTGCTGAGTAGTCTTGTCAATCAAACGTATTTAGGTATGAAAGGGTCTCATAAGAAATATAATTATTATAAACTCAATGTAGGTAAAACTGTTTTGCATTACTTCCACGACTTAATAATCGACACTATCGGATTTGCCGTGTCTGCGTCATTACATCTGAAAATGTTAAGTTAATTATTAAGTTGTGGAATAAAGACAAAGTTATTTTGTCGATCTCAAGTTGAAATTCCACGAATTCGAAGCCGATGTGATTGATTTTTATATTAAAACACTAAAATCCTAATTTTTTTAAACGTACTGTCTAAAGCAGATCGACTTCGTTGACGAACGAGTTTCCTAAGCAGTGCAACTTCATATCTCATCAAAATAATTCGTGAACGTAAAACGAATATCGAAGAGTCTCGCTTTCAAACGTTAATTCTTGCATAAAAAATCGGCAATAAAATATCCTAAATCGATTAGCTTCTCCATGACAACTGGAACTGCTAATGTCCGAGCAATAAAAATCCGGGTGAATTTCGAATGCGAAACTCGATCGGAAATAACAGAAAATAGATCAGAAATCCTCTGACTCTACTGCACAAACAAGTAACTCATTTTTAAAAAATCTTCAAAAAAGAATAAAAACATACTAAACTGTTCCAGTCTATTGTTCACTTAGTCGCAATCGCACCTTAATATCAACGTGCATTGCAACACATTTTAAATTCGTTCCACACCCCGAAAGCGAGCCAAGAATCGACGTAAACCCGTACTTTTAGATGGTGGCATTCTTGATTTTATCCTGAACCGTCAATCACTTTCCCATCGATATCCACGAGAATCACGCATCAAAATCTCCTCCACCGCATCGGCCGTAAATCATCCGCGAATAAAAAAATCGACGTGCGGAAAAAGGAAAGGCAAGTGAAGAGAATCGGAGAAAAGTGGCATTCATTAAGGCGCCGAGCTTCTCGCGATTGTAAAGGTGGATTTAACGACTGGCTGTGCAACCGCATGGCGAGAGGGAGGGGGCGGGCGTGGGAAAGGGGCGGTTGCATTGCGCCAAACTGCTGGGGGCGCTCGTTTCTCCGCTCCTTACGACGTCATAAAACGTGATTGATGCGCCGCCCCCTACTCACTGCCGTGCACGTACTACGACACTTCCACGCCCGCGACAACGCTCGCCGACGGTCCTAACATCTCCCAGCCGATCTCGCCTCGCAGCAGTACGGCGATCGCGCTCTTGGCTTCGTCTAGGTCAGGGATGCCCAATCTGCGGCCTTAGGACGGTTCTTGAAGACCACCGACCAAGTTTGCATTTGCGATTACGAGGGTCCACTCATAGGACGCCGACTGATACGTAGCAATTGGCTATTCTGAGACACATTGGCATATGGGAATTAATGAACTGGGTGCTGAGGGAGATCCTAGAATAAGTAGTGTTTGCACTTGGATGTGTTCTGAGCAGCAGTGTGACTATCCGGATACTGATTTTCTATTCTTTAGACATGAGATTTACTCTTCTGCTAGAGCTGATTCAATAGGTTCTCAGGAAAATAATATATTGCACAACAACATGTAACAACGGGTCAGTTTAATTTCACTTATTGGCAACCACATGTTTGACCACGTTAAAATATTTTTTATATGAATCGAGTTAATATTTAGAACGCAGGTACTGGTTAACGTTAATGGTGATGGTTGGGTTGCCTAGTTCCAGGTATTACCTTCATTTCCCCTTAAAAAGTCTAGCTATAGAGTGAAAATGACTTTATTCATCTAGACTTCATTTTTAATAGTATTTTAACTATTAATATCCCGTGATGAAAATACTCAATGTATTTAACAATTGAAAAAAGGGTTTTTTTGATATTCGTCAGAAGGGTTGCCTGTTACAAGGGGCCACCCTTGTTGTTTGTTATAATGCCACCACGGGTATGATTTGGGGCCTCGATTCGGAAACGTGATGGATATGAAAACGCTAATGTGCTGCCTTAGCTATAGTATTTGCTTAATTTTAAGGGGAAGAACTTAAAAGGAATAACAAATTAATTTCGTCCAATAAAAGGCGAATAAATAAAGACAGGCCTAATTAGGAGCCTACTTTCGTCCAGCTATAATTAATTTGCGATAAAAAATAATTTAAATGAAAAACCGACGAATGATATTGCGCTTCTTAGAAGCTTTTACATATATCAAATAATATTCTTTAGCAAATTTTGATATGTCTTCATGCGAAGTGGCTGGGCTGAATTACAGTCCGCTTCTTTCTCAGCGATACAAAGTTCCCGTCAAATACGAAGAAAATCTGAATTTCCTCCTTTCTAGGAAGCAGGGATACTTAATAGGTGTGAAAACCTCTCAAACTACGCCGATACGCTTTTCGTATTTTTTCCTTGTCCAACGCCTCTTGCAAATCACGATGCGAACCGGGATAAGAGAAAAGAAGCCAAAGGATACCGAAAGGGGAACGTAAGACGAATGGGGGGAGAAGATGGGAGCATCGGAAGGTTATAGACCGCGAGTGGACAGAGGGAAGGATTGGGACTGCAACGAAGCTTACCGAAGAGGGGGTGGGAGTCCCCTTGGCTCGCAGCCACTCTCTGCGCATGCGTGCCCCGGGAAGCAACAAAGATCTCGCCAGAGAGAGAAAAATAAAACAACAATCGCCACCCGACTCTTGGTGTTGCATACAAGACCGTACCAACGACGGCGTGCAAAACGATGGAGTATGTGTGTTGATGCAGACCATGGTTTCACAGATCGGCAATAGTAACTTTCCCTTCAGCACGTCCCAAGATCACGTGTATCATACCCAAGCAGACATCACCTTCAAAGGGCTCTTAATCGCTTTTCTCGATCCGCGAGAACTCCGGCAATTTTATTGGTTTTTACGAAAGTTCTTTGACAGTTGATGCCGTTTTGCACAGTTGGTAAATATGGAAATTACCACTGGAAATCGTACCCGGGACCGCGCTACCCACAGGGTTATCCGGGAGCACCTCTAAACAATTGTGTACAAAAACATGAGAAGCTCACATCAGCCCTGACAACCGTTAACTACTCGTTAACCCGTACCCACTTTACAGAATCATTTTTATAGCAATAAGAATGTCTTATTAACCCTTATCGTTCGATCAGCCTCGTCGGTCCCAGGTTCGAATCCCGGCTAACCGGATATTTCTGTATAGAGAATGCCTGCGTGCGTTCTTCCGTTGTTACTGTTTACATCTACCACAGTATATACCCGATAAATGAATGTTTTTGAAGACTTTTGGAGATAAATCGATAAATAAATGGTACCGTACCATTAATAATACGTCCGCAATGGAAGTGATTTTGTGCTCCGTTCTCAGGATTGCAAAATTTAGGCTTTTTAAAAATTTTACTTTCATGAAAACCAAAAGCTCTAGTTATTTCTTCCTTAGCAGGAGTATGTATGAGGAATGTATTCCTATCAAGGGGCGTATGCGCATGAAAACTGTGCATCTAACTCGGGTGCATAGCGCCTGTCTGACCGAATAATCGTGACCCACCGATGGGTCACAAAGGCTGTAAGAAGGCACGCGCGAAACCCACCGGTGGTGTACGACGCCGCGGACGCGCAGAGTTACCAGGCAGTTTGTGGTTCAGTTGGGCGTACCTTAGTTACCATTAAAGTTTCTGCGTTAGTACTTGCTTTTGGGAAGTTTTTCTATACACCCATTAGCGTGAATTTATCCCATCATCGTTACAGTGGTAAACTGATGTCTTACGTTTGCATTAAAGGGTTCTAATGAGTTGAAAATCTCAGCAGATGCGGACCCAAGCGCGAGTAAAAAATGCTGGACTAAAAATGGCGCTTTTTTTGCCTGCGACGAAAGAATGAAATGGAAATGAGATGGGAGAGGGGCAACGAGCGGAGAAGAGTGGCTGGGAACGGCGACGTGGGCGATGCTCCATTGATGCTGCCGGTACCTAACAAGCTCCATTGAACTAATCCGGAGCTTCTCTCCGCCGTTTCTTTAGCCATTCCCCACCATGAGGGATGAGAGAATATGAATAAATAGCGCAACTCTGTGAAGAGAATCGCAAGTAGGCCTCGCCGCGACGGAAGAAACGAAAACCGGTCCTCCGCGTATCTCCCAATGAAGTCTTACGATCCACGTATGACCTTATCCGCGAAAGATGCGTGCGCTGCTCGGAATCGGTTGGAAGAGATTTATATTTCCAAAATGTAGCTAAGTTTGAAGTGAAAACAAAGGAATTCAGGTCACTGCGCCTCGAAATACTCTCAAGAAGGCACTAGAAATTCCTATTAATAAATATTTAAAAGTAAGAAAATATCGTTTTTCTCACTAATGTCTATTAATCAGATTCGTATTAAAAAAAACCTAAAATTCTTTATAAAAGACATTCTTTAATTACCAAATACTAAACTACTCTTTGGATACAATGGGTATAGTATGCCAATATATTCAATTACTAAGAGGATATGTATAGTTTATTACTACGATAATAAAACACAACGGTACACTAAGGTAGAATTGTCTGCAAATTTTGTGTCAGTTTTCATCTTAATGTCATTAATGCGCTGCCACCAATGAACTATTTTGGCCTCTTCCCTTTGCGTTTACCATAGACCTTTTTTCGCGTATTTCTATAGTTTTACCTCAACTGTATCCCTTATCACTATTTTTTTTGTTAACGATTTCTTTTGTTTCCCATATTTTTCTGCACATGATTTCTACTTAAGATGTGGAATATCTTTTTAAGATACAATAATCCTTTTGCATATACAAAATAGGGAGCGCTTTGGAATAGCCTTATAAGGCGCTCAAGTATTTCAACGTTAGGAAAATAAGATACAACTAGTAAAGAAAAAAATAATTGTTTGATTATGTCACTCTACCAAGTATCGCTTGATACCATTAATTTTTAACTAGTAAAGAATTTAATCGACGAAGCTATATTTCGCAGTGTTAAAAATCCAAACGGCTATTAAGGACCGTAATGAACAGGCATAAGCCAATGTTAGAGTTCATCGAACTTGTCGCGATCCGTTGATTCACCTGCCCAGAATATGATGGTGTACCTCACCACAATTTATCCATTAATGGTACGTTCTCTTTTTTTTAAATAATCTTTGTATTAAGCCTTATAATAAAAGTAATATATAATAATCCCTTCTTAATAGAATTATTAGTAAGTAAATATAATAATCCCTTCTTAATAGAATTATTAGTAAGTAAATATAATAATCCCTTCTTAATAGAATTATTATTAAGTAAATATAATAATCCCTTCTTAATAGAATTATTAAATAACTTAATCGAAAATCTTTTGCCTTATTCTTTTCCTCTGTATCTTCCATTAAAATCTAGCTACTGCTTTATCTAACAAGGTTATTACACTGTAGCAAGGAAAATCTTACGAATAATAGTAAAGAATCAGCAAATGGTAGTATTCAGCCCCGATTCCGGAAGCAAACCGGTCAGTTAATTTATAGAAAGTAAAATGTACCGAAAGAAGTTAGATAAGCTGAAATACGAGCATAAAATGCCTCCACTCGATTCGGAGAGAGCTTGAAAACGCGGAGGGTTTTGAAAAGAAGAAGCACGACTCAATTCGATTACCATTTGGAGTACCTTTTATAAAGGCTATCAGGAGTAAAGAACCGCTTCTGGAACTGATTGCACGGAAGAGAAAAAGCGGAGAACGATGGGAAAAGACTACTTTTCCGAGGAACAGAACGTGAGAGGAAAAACGCCGCCGGAATGGATAGAATGAGGGGAAACGGAACTGTCCAAAAAGAGAGAGAGAAAATGGTACAGAACGAGCTCACTCAAAGGAGAAATAATAGGATTCGAGAGGAGAAAAAGGCAGGATGTGAGAAAGTGGGGAGTGGACATATTGGCACTGCAGGAGGTCGCCTGTCCGGAGGAGAGAGGAATTGATGACGACACATGAAGGAGGGAAATGACAGGGAAAAATGGAAGAAAAACTGATGGAAATTGAGGGTGAGAGAAGGTCGGAGGAGAAGGGGGGAATTCTAGTGGAGAGGAAGACGAGAGGGATAGGAAATATGTTGGGTTATTTTACGGAATAAAACGAGGTCTTTATTAAAGACAGTAATCGATGTACAAAGTCCCTGCTTACATTTTAGTCCTAGTTTACAATTTGGTCCCTGTTTACTTTTTAGTCCCTCCTCATATTTTAGTTCCTAAAACATTTTAGTCCTAGTTTACAATTTAGTTTCTGCTGACATTTAGACCTAGTTTAAATTTAAGTCCCTCCTTACATTTTGCCTGCTCATATGTTAGTCCAGCTAAAATTTTAGTCCCAGCTTACATTTAATTCCTGCTTACATTTTATTCCCTGATTGTATTTAACTTTAGTCCCAGCTTAGATACGAGAAAAGGTTTGGATAAGGATAAGGAAGAAAATAAGGGAGATTTTATGTATAAATTCCTAAATCAAGGCAGAAAAAAAGGTAAAGAATCGTAAAGGAAACGGAGAGACAGGAAAAAAATTAAAAAGTCTAGTAGGAATGAGGATGTTTTCAATGAACAAAGCACATGAGTTTTCGACATACAAAGACTCATATAACGCCGAAATTATAAGGAAAGTGGGGAGTTTTTACGAAGAATAGCGAATAAGAAAGAAGATGCGAAGAAAGCGGAAGAAAGATAACAGAGAAACTTGTGGAGGGAGGGTGAGTTTGGGAAGTAGTTGGGGTGTTAGCAAGCGTAGAGGGGGGACTGGAAGACTGAGAAGTTGAGACCACGTGACTCGAAATAAACGTCTTAGCGAATAGTTTATTGGCTTCCCGTTCTAAGCAATAAGGGAGTCCTGGCCCCTCTTACACGGTAACTTCTCCTTCCCCAAACCCCAGTCCGCTTTCCCGCACCCCATCCACGTACTCCTCCCCACGAAACCCACTCTCCTTAATCTCTCCACGTTCTCGATCTATCTCCCGACCCTCTTTCGCTCCGCCATTCTTCTCTCCTCCCCGGATACACTATTTTCCGATTAATTCTAATCTACGGTACGGAGGCCTTGCACTCCCTATCCGTCTCCTAGTTCAATCCGCTCTACGAAGTGCCTTCGCAAGGGTGCGAATAACACCACGGCGCCCGCTATTCCCTCCGCCGCAACGGCTCACATAAACACTGATATAATCGGAATCTCTTTATAAGAGCTGCGGTGGTGAGGAGGAGAGGGCGAAGTAGAGGCTCTGAATGGCGAAGAATGGAGAAACAGTTGCCGATAATCGCTGCTAATCGGTAATATGTCCCGATTAGCTTTTTGTTATTTCATAATCCTAAATTTATTTGATTGTGCTTAAGCGATTCATATCGGGGTTGCTGAATGAAACGACGGGGGAAAATGTTCTTATCGCCGATATATGTATGGTGCCATCAAATCAAAAAGCTTCGATGTTGACAAGGCTGGAAAGCGTGGAAATCAACTATAGTTATCGTATAAGATGAAATAAAGCGGAATTTATCGTGAGATATTTAAATGAATGATATATCTGAATAATGATATATTAAATTTATTATAAATCTGTAGGTTCAGCTTTTAAAGAAATTGAGCCTTTGATCGTATGACATATGAGAAATAATTGTAGTAGTAGGAGTAATTTTAAAACTGCTGCGACAGCTAATGTCATTTCGCACGTAAGTTCCCACCAGGAATCGAACCCGGGACTTTTTCCATGGAAGTCAAACGCGTTACTAGCCTAATACTACTACTAGTAATTATTGAAGTTGGGATGTTTAATATCATAAACTAAATTTATCTTCCTGTTCACTTGAACATATTTTAATTTACAAATTTACATTCTTCTAGCACGCCTTATCTAAAATATTTGGTATTTTTGGAAAAACTGTCATATTTAATATCCTAGCCACTTTTTTGTATTATTTGCACTGTCCCGATTTTCTTTGACCCCGTCTGCGTGAATTTACCCACTGCAACAAAAGACAAATCCAACGATTCTTATTAATTTCCTTCCATTCCTCCGCACACTCACACCAGCATCCCAGAATCCTCTCTCATTCCACATTCATAAAATTCAAACGAAGAAACCATTAACTATGCTTCTTACGCCGGGAGTTATTTAGTGAGATGATTCTCGAGTTAAGGAAATTAAAAACCTCGCTCTTGCGATTCCAATTTTCTTCTCCTCCTCCCCCCTCCTCTCCAAAAGTTAATGAATTTAAACGCAGGACTCCACTCGTGAATTATTATTCCCTCCATTCCCTGCCTCTTTCTCACACGTCATCTTTTCCTATCCCATAATTCCCTCTTTTTCCCTCCTCCTTCTCCCCTTCTTTGTCCTCCCCTCCATTCGCCAAAATCCACCCTCACGCCAACTTGATATTAGAATTATGTTCCCCTGGGGCCGAGATTAAAACTCATATATTTCCAACTCCTCCTCCGGATAACTGTTCCCACTCTTCCTCAGTCCCACCCTCCTCTTTCCCCATCCATTTTCTCTTCACACCCACTCACGCCCACTCTCCCTTCTTTGCAACCCTCAAATGTTCCACACTGACTCGCTATACATATATAAAAATACAATGCGTTTACTACGAAGCAGCAATGGTGTAAATGGGTAGAAGGGACTCTTAGGGCTGGTATGAGAGCCATCTTTAAGCGCAGCCATGAATTCCGTCATTGGGGGCAAAGGAAGTTTGCAATAATGACACATAAAATTGCATCATAATATGGGTTATTTTAACTCGAATCGCAACTCGGTAAGTAGTAAACGGGCAAAATGGTTATTATTGCATATTTAAAACAAAAGGTTTAATTTGGCAGCCGTGATAGGGGACCAAGCGTATTTTTTGAACGATTATTAATATAAAACAATATATACCGTATCTCTCAAATGCAATTATCTCCGTGTCGTTAAAATAAAAATGATGGGACGTTTTTCCTTCATAGCAAAAATTTTACAAGATACGTACAAGTATGACAATAGTATATCATATTCGTGGGAATGTTTTCTACGAGGTAAATTTCGTTCATTCTAAACGCCACATCGAATACGTACTGTAACCTGACTGAGATACAAATGGATAACTGAGGTGCGTCTATTCAATTTGATCACTCGAAACTTACGATAAAAGGAATTTTATTTCGCAGTTAAGATAAACTGCAGCGACTTATGGACAGAAAAGAACCCAAATATTGAGACAGTTACTGAGAAATCGCATAGTTAAAAGAAAGAAGAGGACTTGTGCTGTGACCCAACATCAAATTTTATAGGCACGCAACGAGTATAATCCATTCGGCGTAGAAACTAGTTAGAGCTGGTTGAATCTTCAGAAAACCGCTTCGCACTGGTTTGAAAACAACGCGGGAAATAGTGATGAGCATTTTACTTAGCAGTAGATTCACTTCTGTCAAGATCGCGAGACACTGCAGCACCTCGCGAACTAACGCTGGTTCGAATCGAGGGCACATCGCTTACTATTCTGCTATGAGCGTCTTCTCTCGCATTTATCGCGACACTATAAATGAGTGTCACGACTGAGAGAATTACTGCGACTGCTCGAGATAAGACAGCGAGGATATCGAAGAGCATCTGAAGGCCTCCGTAACCTCTCTTTTGCTTTGCTCCTCTTTGCTTGCTCCCGTTCGCGGATTGTTATCTCAACATACTAATTTAAATGGAATTCCGAAAGAAATCAAGCAGTAATATGTGAATCGATTTTCCAAATGCTTAAGATAATGTTAATTAATGTAAAGACTTAGCGTATAAAATTCCTCATGGTGCCGAAATATCTCTCTAAAGAAGGGGGCATCCTAAGTAACTGATATCGAAAGCAATAAATAATTCGTAATCTTCGTGTGTGAGAAATGGGTCCAACATAAATGTCTTTTCTAACGAATTGTGTTAAAGAATCCATTATTTTCATGTCGATTAATTTATGGTGAGAGACACTTGAATTTTAACGATAGTCGCGGAATTTGAATAACGGTTTATGAGCTCGAACACGTAATCTAACTTGATATTGACACAAAAATTCTTTCTATATTAGGCCTCTTCCATTCTATTATACGTTACTTAATGATTTGTCAAGCATTCTTATTTTGGCTAAATCTATTCATAACTGGGAGTTTGATATTTACGATACACTTTATATGACATAAGTTATCGAGAGACAAATTATGAAAAACATTCTTAAAATTTAAGTGACATCACGAAGGAAAATTTATAATACACCAGTAGAAAAATATCAGATGTATTTTTTGTTTATTTTAATCACTATGATTCTTCATCAGAAATATGAGTTATATTGATTAATATATTATTTGGTGAAAGAAAAGGCAAGCTGAGTATTTATCACCAAGAGAATCAGCCAAGATCGGAATGAACGCAAGAAAAGAGGAAGCGTCCTATTTGAAATGACTGTAAAGGATGCGTCATGGCTCTCAAGTGGTTAGATGCAAAAGGGCAATAATATGAGCACGTCCGTAGCCTACAGCCCCTAAAGAGGGAATGAGTGCATTCTGATCTCCAACGACAACGACATGACTGTCGTGAAAGTCAAAGGAGTACGTATTGCGGAGGGAACTCTTAGTCACTGCGGATTCTAAGAGCTGAATGGAGAGGAGCAGCTTTGAGTGAACAAGACCACGTCTTGTTCACAAGTAAACATTAATCCTGGATTCGGTAGGAACACAAGATAGTGAAAATGGTGCATCTCTAACGTATTCGCTAACTCTATATATAGACCATCACATTCACAGCAGCTAAAGGAGAAGAATTTATTTATCGTGCTGAATTAGAATAGAAGATATTTATTTAAAAATGCTTCGAGCTGATATTCCAGAGAATGGAGAATTACAAAAAATTAAAAATGTGACACCTTCGCTCTTTAACATTATTTGATAACATTAGGCTAAAATATAAGGGCATGCATTACTGTCTATGAAGAGCTTACAACTTAATTCAAAATGTCTTTTCCTATCAAGAGAAAAGATAATCTAAGGTATCATATCCAAAACAGCTTGTTTTTCTGATTTTCTCCAATGAAAATGTTCAAATCCATGTTAATCCTTAAGGCAATTGAAAAGCAACTCCGCACTTTTGAAATTAGATAGGAAAGGCGTTTTCGTGTGTGGAAAAGAATGTCACTTTTATCTCTCGCTCGGTATTTTATGTGAATCTATTTATCATTGTCCTACTTTCTACTCATAACTGATGACTTTTATTACTTCTAAACCGTAAATATACACTGACTTGAAAAGCGGATGCTCGGGGAAACTCATAAAAACCGCGTGGTAGTACGTGCTTACGTGCTTCGGGCGAAAATTTATTAAGGCTTATGAGTAACTCAAGAAAGGTAACTTTTGGCAGAGAACTTAGGTAACGAGAGAATGTGATGTGCATAAAAGTCATTGATATAAAAATCTGTGAACTTAGTGTGACTAAATAATTATTCGTCTCAACATTCACTTCATTCAAACACAATGGAGGATCATTTATAAGCCGCTAGATCTGCAGATACCCTTTAACTGAAGGAATCGCTATTCTTTGCTAGTAGATACGAAAAGAGACCAATACGATTAAAATTAACAAGGGACGGCGAAGTATAATGTGTGATTGCGAGGTCTTTCACTCGTCCGTCCCGAGAGAGTGGGCGGAGGAATGCAAGTTGCACTGGAAAGGAAACGAAGATAAGACCAAGCCTTTTCTCGCAGATATGCAAATTGCAGGGAATGTGAATGCGATGATTTTCCACGAGGGCGTAACACGGAGTGGAAGATATTTACGGTGAAATAATCTTGAGATCGTTAAAGGACATCTCAAATGGAGATTACCACTTAAGGATAGACAGAAGTAAAAAATATTGACGTGACTGGGACTCAAACCCAGGTCTTCCGCTTTCGGTGTGGATGTTCTAACCATTAAATTTGCTAGATAGTTTAACAGTTAAAACGTCTACCAAATGGGGAGGTAGTTAAGTGATTTGAAAATCTATCCGGAAAGTATAAGAACTGGGTTCGATTCCCTGTCACTTTGATTTCTGTTTATCTTTGAGTTTTAAGGAGTGCCGTCATACGTCTCGAGAAAGCCTCTACCCGGATCCTGGATTGCCTCTTAATTGAGAATAAAAATTAGGGAATCATTTCAATAAATTAAATGTGAAGGATGTTGTATTTCAGCAGTTAAAAATTTTAAAAGACGCAAAGTTTCCCAAATTTTCTCACTATCCCCAGAGCATCAACAAGAGGAAAGTTTGCGTTGATTAATCTCTTATTTTAATGCTTCCAAGTATGGCAATTGTCATATTCCTGGTCAGGATGAGATATGCTAAGATTACCCTTAAAGTAGTGATGGCTAATCTTTTATAGTTCATTTATTGATTATTTCATTTTTATTTAAAATGCGTCATACAAACAGTAATAATGGTCCGTCAACTATGATGAGAAACCAACATAAATGCGCTCTCTTGAAGTCAGGAGTAGCTTATTTTATGCGTGTAACTATGAGTATTCAGTTTTGGCGGATTCGCCAAAGATTGGCCATCCCTAGTTTACAGAATATCTACGCTATGATAACGAGGGAAATTTATGAAGGAGAAGGGTTAAGAAAATAGAGTCGCGGTTAAGATTTTGAGCGATAGAGGAAGAGATGCGGGTAGAAATTCAGCCTCGGAGCAATGAGTACAGGAGTAGGTAGAACAGGACGAGGCAGACGACATCCCAGCAAATAAATCCCGTACCTTGGAGCCGCATACAACAAGCGGTCCAGGCGACCTTTTTCACTTCCCCCTCCGAATTTATCTCTGCATCTTTCTCTTCCCAGACTCATCGCTCCTCCGTACACTCTATTCTACCTACATAGAAACTCGCGCCCTTTCTCACTGCCAGCGAAACCTTTTTTATTCCTGGCACACACAGCCTCGCTCTTGTCTCCACCTCCACGCTGTCCGGCTTCATACGTCCGATCTAGACAGTCCTTGAAGGAAACACGAAGCCGGTAAGAGTGAGCGAAAAAGGGTGAAATTAACTAACCCGAGTTTCTTTTACATCCAAGGATATTACGCCTCTCCCTCTCCACCTAATCGATTCCCCGTAAATGATGAGCTGATAAGGGAAACTTTTTTATCGCAAGGCTTCAGCATTCCCATTTGAAATGCATTGAACATGAGAGGGAGAGAGGGTAGACTCTGCATCTGCACCTGTCACTGCGCATAGATCTCATATTCACATAATCTCTCGGCTATTTTCAGCTACGTCGCTGATATATTTCCTATATCAACCTTGCTTTTGCGTGTCAAGCATACAATCTAGTAGGGGCGTTCTCAACTTGCTTAAGCGGACCCTTCCTAGACTCGCTACGTAACAAATTTTACGTGTCGGGTAAAACCCGTAAGGTAACATTAAGGAGAAGAATGGCTTAAAAATTAGCCTTTACATTCAGGACAGAGATTCACACATATTCAAAATTCTCGAGAAATGAGAAAGATGCCGCGCGATCTACCCGCAATACTCGTAGTAAAGATAGGTAAACAGAGCTACTTAAATCTGGGTTACGTTGAACTTAGGTAAGTTAGAAACTGTCTGCAAATTTTATCTCTTTATTACTAATGGCTGAGCTATTTCAGACCTAATGATAGCGATAAAAGAATTTGAACCGGGGTTGCGTAAAGAGGCAGATTCCTTAGCGAGAGAATTCTTCAGCTGCCACATTTCAGAGCCTTATTTAACTGTCGAATTCCAGTTAAATCCCAATATTATCGTAAGTTTAAGGAATACCTTGGCTGTAAGGTAAATGATTCTAATGGAGGAAGATATTAAAAGTGTTTTTTAGCGAAGTTAATTCAGATTTAATTCTCCCGCCAAAACGAAGGAAGAATCTATTAAAGGAGGATCAAAATAGTATATAACAAAGTCCAGGTAGTACAAAAAATACAAAAGTTGAGGAAACAAGATTCAATGACGTTCAATATCATGTTTCTACGTACTAGCAAAAAGGGCGCTACTAGGAATTATTCTTTATCAACATCAGTTTCTTTCAATTGCATTATAGTGACCGAATGTATGCTTAAGTCTCCAACCTAATATACACAAAATGAATTACTTATTATTATGAAAGTCATCTGAGAAATTAATTATAAAACAACCCTTCACTTTTCTATCTCAGCGAATCGACATCTGACAAGCTTGATTCTTTATGATTGATATCCTATAAAATATGAGAGAAAAACAATGTTGAAATATATAAGACAAAGCTGCAATTACACTCTTAGGTTGGAATGCGTATCGCTGCCAAATAATTCCTGAATTAATGTTCTAAGTGCGTGATTAAGCCGTGCGTTTTCAGCTCCCGAGTCATACATTTAATTGCACCACTCTTCCGCTCTGTATCTGCCCCCGCAAACGCTCACATTTTACCTTTCTCTCGGAAGATCGTTGACCTTCTTTCTAGCATTAGAGATGGAGAATGAAAATGCCTTGGTAGTTGAGTCGCCCACTTAAGCTCGCTTCTTCATTCTGTAAGGAGAGAGCGACGAATAGCCGCGTTCATATTCAACTCCAATGTAACAGTCTGCCTTTTCACCGGATATTTCAGAGGAAACCTATACGTTTGTAATTCTAAAATCTACAAAAACCCTAAATACCACTTTAACTGTTTAATTTCTGACGTTCAGGATTGTGAAACTATTCAATAGGTAGCACTTTATTGAACCCCATCAAATGATAAAATCTCATTAAATATCGAACTCAAATATGTTCCAAGGCTTTAGTTGCCTTTTTAATTTATTTTGGTCACAACAAAAATGAAAGAAGTTATCCAACGAGCAAAATTAAGGGCTAATAACTGCATTCTATCCTATCATATCCTAATTGCTACCAACTTTATTACCTTTCTCAATTTTTTTCCGATTACTCTACCATTAAGCTCTAATAATTCTTTGTATACACATAAGCTCTAATAACTAATGTTGTCTTTGTATAATTACTTCCAGTTTCTATGTAAATTTAAAAAAGTTCCACAGTCAACAAAAGATTAAAGTGCAATAACAACAAATTACAACAAAGATGAGAAAACGGGGAGCCCATGCGCATGATTAAACATAGGGTAATTTTTTTGCTATTTATGAAAAATATTAGAATTCATACTGAATCATACACCGGGAAATGACTTTCTGAATAAATACCTCATTGCAGAATTCTTAGGAACATATGTATACCAATGGTTTTCAAAACATTGCAAATGTTTTCCTACCGAAAAACTTCTAATCTATCTAATTCCCGTTTTGTTTCAAATATATTATCAAAGTATAGCGGATTATCATACGAGAAAATATAAATACTTCTTGCGGCTCCACCTCATATGCGGTCATCTATTAGCTTCATAAAGTTTTAAATTAGGAACATCAAAGCAGAGGATTCAATTTGACGGTGAGTTTGACATTTACTAAAATAAGAGCTCACCCGTACTAGGCAAAGCCCAATTCTCTGGCCATGTCGAGAATAATAATTCAAGTTTCATTAACTGCGCGACCTTTAAATAGATATTAAACACGCGGATTTGGCTCTCAGTTTAACATACCCAGAGGAAGATTTCTTTTGGGGGATCAAAAACGTTAGCTCGTAATCGGTGTCGTACGTTACCGAAACGCTCCAGAGTTTACGGTAAATTTAATTACGACCCGCGCCGGAGACGAGAGACAAAAAGCGTTCTCATAAATAGGGAAGAAACGGTTCGTGCAACGAACGGCGATCCGGCAAAAAAAATCTCAACGTAGTGGGGCCCATCCTCTTCTTTCGCAGTTCGGTACGAGGAGAGAACGGATGGAGAAAAGGAAGAATAAAGGAAGAAAAGAGAGAAAAGGAGATGGGAAGGTGGGAAGATAAAGAGTCGAGCAAGGGAGAGAGGAATAGGGATTTGGAGAGGCGTGTAACGCCATGGAATGTCATCCCCACAAATTTCGCCGGGCCATTGCGCCTAATGAGAAGTAGGAACGAAGGGGTGGAGGGAGGAGTGACATCGAGGGAGGGAGAAGACGACGGTGGGGCAACCCGGAGGGACACGATGCAAAGTTGTGAGGAAGATAGCGTGAGATACAAGCGGGAGTGGGAACGTGTCCGGAGGATTTGGCGAGAGGAAAACCGCCGGAGCGAGATTGTATTACTGTTGAACGGGAAATAAAGAAGAAATTGGGAGAGTAAAAATTTTGGAACATTATACGACAAAATAGTAACTCTCCGCATTCGAAATCGCCGATAAAACTCGATGAAAATAAACGCGCGCTCGTTTTTTAATTCGATAAATTGTTGGCACGATAAAAAAAAACCTTGTACTGGTTAGCCTTTTTCGTCGGGGAGGTTGTAATAATTTTCGCGGGATATTTGCATAATCTTCCGCTGGGAAGGACATGAGATATGGGTGCTACAGAATGGAATGCGTTAAATAATAAGACGAGAGAATATGACGCGGCCAGAAGTTTCCACGCAAATCATTCATGAGAGATGGAAAAAAAATTACTTATTGTGTTTGTGTGTAAAAGCAAATCACAAATTTGTTGAAGTATTATGTATTCATGAGTAGCCACATGTAACTTTTCAGAGCTGATTATTTAAGTGCTGCGTGTTAACCTCCATACACACGTACTTTCTTGGTGATATCAATCTTTTCGAGAATGAAAACTCGTCTATATTTACAGGATTGAGAGGGAAAGCTACATTACGAGAAATTCAGAGGATAGGAATCGTGTTTGCTTTTAAAAACAATCTAATGGAAAAATATTAACGGCTTTCTTCGATAGCAACCGAGAGTGCCGAACCAGTATCGATTGCCCATTTAATCCTTTCAAATATCATTGATCAGGTCATCGTAAGGGCTGAAAATTCCCTCGAGAATGTGAGCTAAAATATCCCATTTACTTTATGACTGTATTGTTATCCACCCTCTCTCTCAAACCCACGGCTTGTAAAGGAACCATTTAGGGACATCCGCCATTTCCAACAGTATCCAAGCCCTCATCTTCTCCCATCCACGTTTCACCCATTGTTACTATCTTTTTCAATTCTTTTCCCCGCGGAATCCCTCGCTCGAATTTTGGCCCGCTATTTCACAGAATCTCCTCGATCCTGGTTTTTGCATAACCCTCTCTACAATTAGCTTTTGCCTCCCAACAATTAACTAAAGCCCTTTCTTCTCCGACAACATAAGCCATCCGCATTTTTCTACCGATGGGAATTTTGCCCTCTACCGCTTCATTCTGACTCCGTTTCCGTTTTACTTCGAAAGATCCTCGGGCGACTTTCGCAGAAAACATGACCATAACGTGGAAATGGAGAGAATGTTGTCTTCTTTTATCTCTACGGTCTTAGAACTGATCCAAAGTTCGTGCTTTTCTCTAATCTTTTGTATTTCTTTGTTCCAAAGAGTCACAACTGCAGTGATAAACGTAATTTTTTCAGTACCTTACGGCTTTTGCTGGAAGTGGTCAATATGAGATGAGATGAATACATAATACTAAATCTGCTGATAATAAGACTACGTGATATGTTTTAATCGTACTAGTAGTTAAATATAATAATAACTTGGAAAAGTTGTAAGGAAACGTGTACGCATTTTCTGGTAAATGTATATGCACAGCGACCTCCGGACAGATCCGTTAGTAACGCGTTTGCCTCCGGTGAAATCTCTGTGGGGGCCAACGAAGGTGTATATGATCTCAGTTGTTGATACGAACTCATGAAATGGCTATGCAAATGAATCCAGTTCAGCAAATAGTTCAGGGAAACATACCCAATATTAGAATCAGTCTCAAACCTGAATAATTCTTTCGTAAGTCGAAAGTTATGAAATTATATACGGATGAGGAATAGCAATAATCAACCAAAACCATTCTGAAAGTCAACGAAACTTCTTTGCATGTACACACTAAGCTATTTCACAAAAATAACCTTCATTTGAGGTATAAAAATCAATGTTATCTATCTTTATTTTTTATAAAGTTAATAAATAGCATTTATAGTGGAGCTCCCGGATACCCAAGTGAAACACGCGTTCGAATTCGATGAAATCGGTCCCAGGTTCGATTCCCGGTTAAGACCTACGTGCAAAATTACGTCAGCTATCGAAGCACTTTCAACAATACTACTAATAATATCAATAGTTTGCTATCTCTTCGTAAGTCTAAGGAGTTTCGATAAAAATACATAATGTACAAATACAATAAAAATGGAGAACAGCCAGTTAATGAATGCTCTAACTGCAAAAACGACAGTTTAGCTTAGTCATTTTCAGTGTACTTTAGCTTCCCCTCTATTATTTTAAGACAATGGAGGACATCATTTTCACTGCGCAAAATGGCGCCATTTTGTGAGATAGTCTGTTACATGTCGAGGAAAGAAAAGGAGAGAGGGAGGGGTACCTTTTGGAAAGAATTGCCACGCCTACGCTTTTTCCGCCCACAGCCTCTCCTCCTACCTGCCCTTGGCGCCCGCATCGAGATGCCCGCATGGGGCAGCCTCCCTTCGAGACCCGCACTAATGATCCCGCCATCCATCTTGGCGAGCCTATTGCAGGAAAATGGAAGTCTCATTCCGTTCTTCCGCCGCTCATCCGTGGCAATTCCATCGGAGGGAAAATGGCCACAGGGGTCGTATCGCCCTAATGTCCATCGCGTCCCTTTCATTCGCACTGTGTGCCACCCTTATTTCGGCTACAGGGCGCTTTTGCGGTCATGCACTAAATATTACAGTCTCGAGGAACAATTCTTTAGCCAGAAGTTCTCATGCGCGAACCCATAAAAGTTAAACTGGATATGGTACATTTCGAAATGTTTTTTTTTCGGGACAAATACTTGAGACTTTCGAATTCAACATTTCTGAGCGGCCATTAGCATGTCGTAGCCTAGATATACCTGTTTCTTGCGTAGAGAATACGGTACTTGTAATGGAAGACAAGTAAAATATACTCTCGCAGAAAAGAATAAATAAAATGGTAGGAGTGTTAGTATGTTACTGGTGAAAGATTGTGCATCAAAAGAAAACTACTACGTGAAAACAGCAATCTTCAGGTTTTTATCTTGAGCATCACTGACAAACATGAGTGTAATTTAAGATGTTGCATATGAGATCCAGTGAGAATCAAAAAAATTCCGGTTATTTAATCAAATCCAAATCCGGAGAAGCTGTTGTTTAGGTCACAACTCCGTGATGGTTAATAAAGAAGAAATATGTATACTATTAATAAAACCTCTATTTATCAAGGTATTTCAGTAATCAATTCAAGAATTAAGTAAATTTATCTCAACCTTATTCTTCGACAAATAAAGGAATTTGAAAAAACTAATATGTTCAGGCAGTAGGAAACGAAAGATATAACATATATCAGATTTTTAACTTAAATTTAATTTTCTACAATAGAGAAACTGTTCATTAATCCTACTTGTACACAAGATGCAACCTCGTGCAGAGCCTTGACTACGAAAACCACAAAATAACCTATTTTCCTTTTAAATAATATTTGTTTCTGTAGTTTCCTCTCTTGGATTTCAAATTAAACATATAAATAGAAATTTAAAGGGTTATCGATTCTTCTGAGTTGTTAGTTGTTATCTCTGTGACTTTCAAGTACCCATATAATTTAAAAGGACTAGGTTTACTAGTAAGTCGTTTTCCTACAGTAAAATTTTCCGTCAAAAAGGTTGATTAGATCATGCTTACAACTCAAACCATCAAGAACAAACTTTAACTGTGGCTGAATTCTGATTGCGTGAGCATAAATTGAAGGCTCTGAGAGCTGTTCAGTTGCAACCCCTTCTCGAAAGCCAATACTTCACTTCCATTTCATCGAACATGCATGATGAAGAACCGCGGCGAATTTTGTCTCTTAAAGCGCAGTAAAACAAACAGAGAAATCAAACGGACGAGAGCATTGAAAAAGTTATCCGTGCGCCATTAATGCGGAGCGCACTTCCTTATTCGATCATAAAATTGGAAAAACCCTTAAGAGACGTTGGAAAAGAGGATGTCTCGGAAGACCGTTGTGAGGGCAAGGGAAGGGTGGTGAGGAAGGGAAAAAGGGGTGGGAAAACGGGTGTAGGTGACAAGCAAGAGTGATGGGATACGGATGACCCAAGAGGGGTCCGAAGAAGGGGACCAGAAAGGGTGGATTGGGTTGGGGAAGGGATGAGTAACGTTGTTGGAGTATCTCTGGAAAGGAGAGAATGGTCGGACGCTGGGGAACGACAGGGTAAATTTAATTGGCGGAGGAGTGAGGAGGGAGACTAAGATGGAAGAGGTGTAATTGAGAGGGAGAGGAAATGGAGGGAATTAAAGCCGGAGAGGAGAAAAATGGTGGACAGAGAGGAAGGGTGATGCGGTGGGAGGAGATGACTATGAAATGCAAGCGTCGAGGCAGCGAAGGGGAAAATTCGCTCGGTTGCAGTCTCGGAGGGTTGGCAAATAATGGCGGGGGCAATAATGGGTTGCTGAGCGAAAGGGATGCCGCTTTTTATATCCGATTGACTCCACTGTTTGCCATTGCCTCCAATTTCTAATTGCAATGCGAAGGAAGCCTGATCTTTGCGAAAATTCCGCGCAGGGAATGGAGAGTAAATCCACGAGAAGTTTTTGGATACTTCTCCCAAGTTTTGACATCACTGTTTCGGTAACTATTTGAAATCTACTTTCATCATCCGCACGAGACGGATTTACATCTTCCATGTAGCCATTGCAAAAATCCAAAGAAAAGTTAAAGTTCGATATAAACATTTCATTTGGCTATTTCTTGGAAAAAAGGACTAAAAGGAATTAAATTGAAGAAGCTCTTATAAAATTCTTATCGAACCTCATCGAAAACCTTATCGAAATCTACCTTCGTAATGAGATGCGTCAGTAAAAAAAGTAACCGTCAATACAGGTGAATAAATAGTTGGGATAGGTTCAGTGACGAATCAATGTACTATACACTTAAGTAAATACATCTGTTACAGGTTAAGATTGGAAGATAGTACAACAAAGCTAAAATTCTACCTTACCTAAATTGCACCTGATGAAGGGAATAAAGAATTTAATGTCGGCATAAATAATTATCTGCGGATACCATAATAATTTAACTTTAGACCATAATATTTAATAATAATAACTTGAAGAAGTCTTTGAAATATCTTTTCCTTCGATATAGGAAGATATAAGATAATTCGATGTATAATCCTAAAAGTCACAAACGTTGTTCTTTGATACACAGCGAGTACACCGCACCATTTTGCGGATAATATGTCTCACGCTGCTTGGAAAGTGTCATGGAAGAGACATCCCCGCATCTAAATTTTACCTGAAAGGGTTTTGTCGTGAGAGAAGAGCACTAGGCCATATGCGTATCCTTGTTTCGATCCAGGATGACAAACAACCTTATGCCAACAGAAAAACGCCATTGGTGGATCGTTATCCGGTCTACATAGAGCAGCAGCTCCTCCTCCAGCTGGCTTCCGCCCTTCCACAACACCGAAGAGTAAACGGCCGTCTTTTGCAGCAGTAGACGACGGCCTTTTACCTGGGAAACGACCTCCACTCCCAATCAGAGGAAAAATGGAGAGAGCGCTCCAAGGGGTGGCTTTGGGGAGGGGAATGGGGAGGTGGGAGTGGCGGAATGAGAAATAGAAGGACTCTCATTGTCGTCGAGGAGTGAGAAATGTAATCGTCCGTGTGGAAGAAATGGGAGGTTCCTTTCCTCGAAAGGTTTACTCATTCCTTAAGGCATCCTATTTTTTCCTTCCAACTCTCAACGGTCAAATAATTTACTTTCCGATTCTTCCCGCGAGCAAGATTGCTCAAGAGTTACAACTATGAAAAGTTTATTCATCGATTAAAAGGGGATTCTGAACATGGGCTGCCTGGTTCAAATCCCTGAATTGAAAATGTTTCGTTTTCGTTCTCTCATTCTGTGGCTGGAGTTAATTGAATGGCTGATTTCGAAAATGTAACTCGCTGCGTTAGTAAACGGGCAATGAATGGAATATGAAGTTCTTATGCTGTAGAAGTAAACGGTTTGCAAATGAAAGCGGTCAGAAGATAATAATGGGTAAATTCTGAATATGGAGAAAAATTACGATCGATAGAGATATACGGAAAAATTTCCTAGATTTGAAGAGTTTATATACGGCTCCGATGAGTTTGGATTTGAAAAAACCAAATAACTGCACATTGTCTCAACGCAAACCAATTGGTTAGTTTGGAGAAAGTGTGGAATTAAAGAAATGAATATCAACTGAAAATCTATCCTAGTTTTTTAGCCTAGGAATGAAAACAAATTTTCTCTAAGAGCTAAAAAATGCGATTCCTTCATAACTTTCTTCTGAAATCAACAATGATTCCTAACACTATTTAACAGAATTAATATGATTTCTCTTTTTAATATAATGTCCTTCCTCTTTTATTTTCAAAATAATCCAAAACTATGATTTAATCATATCAGCGGTATACGATTGGCTAAATTGCCATGGTATTTACGAAATTTTTAATTAGAAATCAGGAAAAACTAAATCATAAACCGATATTTTATTCTTATCCTGTAATTTAAGCTGAAGCTTTTGAGAACTTTGAAAAACTAAGGCTTTATATTTTATGACTCCTAAATCAATGTAATTCGAAACGATATGTTACACCAGATAGAAAATCCTAAGGAATTCACGAAAGAAAGGATGACTTCCTATTGTACGTGGCACGTTAGACTCGAGGCAGCTAAGTTGCTGGTATGACTGCAGCTAGGAATAATGGTAGCACTTCCATTTTTCTACTTAGCATCCTTTTCCTCGGTTTCAAAAATTTCTCTTTCCTGTCTCTCAGAGCATCCATTGAAAGGGCATAAGAAACTTTGATGAAATATATTCCATGAAATACTGACTTCAATAGAAAACCGAGGACTTTAAATGATGGAAATGCCAACAATGTGAAGTAGATTGTTCTTTGTGAGAGAAATGCTTTACATCCAGCTAAAAGTCTGAGAAAAGGGTATGAAGGGGGCAGAAGAAGAGGGAGAGCGGTTCATGACTGTCGCTACGGATGGATATTAGCTGTGACGAAAGGCTGAAGAATGGTAATAGCGCGAGGGTGAAGAGGGCTTCTGGTTGAGAACATCTCTTCCACCGCAAAATGAGGATTCGGACCCAAGCGATAGAAGTACGACCAAATATCACAAAGAAATGCCTCAGAAATTCGTCGGAAAAGGTGTTTTTTTATAAGATCATGTAAGAGTCGTTTCCGTCACGAAACCGTGCCTTTATATCCTCGTCCGTATTGGGGTTTTCTCACTGAAATATTGTCCACTAATGAACGAAGTACGGCTTCGTCAGATTTCCATCCAAAATATCGATTTCTATGAGAGGTAATTCCTTGAGTTCCTCAAATAATATATTGATTGATCTATTTTGTTTATGGAATTACACATATTACCACCTGCAAAGATATCTTCATCTTAGAGCAGATAGACTTATGCTGATGAAAACCTAGCTAATATAAGTTCACCGACGGAATTTAAGGTGAAGAAATTAAAGTACGTTGAAAAAAATAAGAGTTATTTGCATTGTTTGCAACATTTTTTAAATGTCCGACTTTGCTACATAGAGGAATATTCGCACGTTATACTGCATTTTACGTACGTAAGGTCGGAGGAGATACACTTGAAAGAAGAACAATTTTGTTGTAAAGCATTGCTCGAAAAAAACCTTTCATTTCAATTACGAACATAAATGGAGATAAAGAGTTATGCACAAAAATTAAGGTTTAGGCAGTGATATAGATGAAATCCGACGAGTATCATTTACGTGAGGTCGTATTTTCTGAAAAAGAAAATTTCTAGCTCTCCTCTCAAGTTTAGCCCTTACCTCATCCTATTCCAAGAACCTCGTCGCTAGCTTTTTTTTAGGTAGGAGTAAGAATGCGGCTCCGGATGGAGGGATGACAGCTGCAAATGATCTACGACCCGGTGGGAAACGAATGTCTGTCGGCGAGGGAGCCTCACAAGGCCTTCACAGACAGACTCCTCCTACCAACAGGCGCCTTTGGATAGGTTAGCTATTTCGCACCTCCAACAGCGAAAGCTTATACTACGAAAATGGAGAATCGTTCCATTGCATCATAACTTACTCCCTTGTCATAGATATTCAGACGGTGTTCTTCGAGGTCACATTTCTTACTTTCTTATTTACACCTCAAAATGAAGGATTCATGAGTAGGAATAAAAAAATCGCGCATTTGAAATACTTGAAAAAATTGTCGAGGTTAAGTATACGAATTAAATCAACTCAAATACTGCTGATTCTTCATTTATGAGAATAATTAATATGATGTCAATTCAAAAGCTGTCTACTAAATACATGCACTGTCAGAGATGGAAGTGTAAGCAATTATAAATTATCTCGGAAGGGCGCCTCTGAAATAAGACGATTACTCCCTACAAAAAATAACAATTGGTTTTGAATAGTCATCTTCCATCCATATTTTAAAAATACCTTAACACAACATTACACTGCTTTTTATGTAAGCTACTCTGCAATTGAGATGATCGCAATTAACGTTTTACTTATCTCTTTGAAAACTTACGCAGTACTAGGAATATTCAAATGAAAAAGGAAATTCCTAAATACTCTTGCGTATCTAAAAAACGAAAAGGGAGCATTTCTTGCAATTATAAATTGTTTTCCAAATCCTCAAAAATTCAACGAACTTTTAAACATGAAATCATTATGTAATTAAAGTAATTTCTTTCGTAAGATATCATAAAAATATTTATTAGCATTGGGAATATAGCAATAATTTGTAACGATCCAATCTTTAAATAATATTTAATAAATTTAAGTAACGATCAATCTTTAATTTCCAGTTATTTTAAGTGTAATTGAGTGTCTTAAACATCTAATTCATTAACATCCGTGTTCCAATTTATCCTTACTTGAAGCGTACAGACTATCTATTCTTAAAATATGCGGAAAAACCTCTCCAAGAGATTTGATGGAAGATGGGGCTTGCTTGGTCAATTAGCGGATGGAATTCTTACTTCACAAACGAGAACAGAGAAAAGGTCCAAAGCTCAGTGTAAATATAATTATGGCCTGCATGGCTTCTCATTGATGTGAATCACGTTGAAAATCAGCCGAAATTGCCCCAAAGCCATTCTACATGATGAAATAGGATAAATATACGACCTATTTGGCTATAATTTTTTTTTTTTAATAGCGAAAATGCCTACTAAAAATACCAACAAATTTGCTCTTGAAGCAATATGCTCGCCAATGTAATATTCTTTTATGGGAGCTTCCCGCACTCGAAAAATACATCATCAATGGGCAGCCCGATTAATTCCAGACTGCCACCGCATTAAAATGAAAACATACCATAGGGAGAGAGATAGAGAGTGAAGCCCTCGCCGGAAAATTGGAGAGCCGGAGAAAAAGTAATTGCGAGGATGATTAATAGAAAATGTGAAAGGCGGAAGAGGGGGCCAACATAGCGTTCGAGAGAGGGAGTTAGGCGTGGCCATAACGATCTTACTTTACGGGCCCTGGTCATGGCGGAGAGGGCCATCTCACGGCATTCGCGGCCATCCTCTCATGTGGCCCCTCCTCCTCCAGGGCCCTTTACGGCGCATGGTCCGCCGCGGTGGGGATGGGGAGCAGGGAAGCTGGACTCGGCGCGGGGGTGGATGCCCTCGCTGGAGAGGGGACCAACACCGCGGCTTAACCGGCTGGGGAGGGACGGAAGATGGCTCCCGTTTTGCATACCGAAACGGTAATTGGGCAGCGCGTTGGGGAGTTTTGGGTCGTTTGGCTTGTGTGCGGGAGATAGCGAGGGGAGGATTAGGAAAAAGGGATGTCCGAGCTGTTGGAGAAGAGGCCATTATGGAAACTCTAGCAGTTTGGGAGGATCACGCTTCCCTCGGGAGAAAGGCCCTCCCTTATCCTAGGGAAAGGGTTGCTCGCGGAGGAGATAATTTCCGACTCGCAATAGAAAGATAATGCAAAATTTGATAGGGAGTCGATAGGTTTACAGCCACCCTGGACCGAGCCCTTTTACCTTTCTTTTTCCCTTATCGGTGTTCTTGTTTATAAGACGGTCCGCTGATCCTTCGGGAGATGTGATTGCGCGTTTGGAACCTTAGCTCGAACCTCGTAATGGTTCGCCATAAGGATACGATAGGTCCGTGAATGAGGGTGGTGGGGAGAGGAGGAGGGATGGGGGAAATTGGTGGAACTCGTGGGGATTCGGAGCGAGGAGCAGAAGGGTTGCTGCGAAACGCGGTGGAGAGATAAGAGAGAGCGGGAAAGAGGAGGGATTTGCCGTAACGGTCCCATTCCGTACCCTTTCCGAACGCCCCGCTCCTTCCCGAGCCTATCTCTGCGCCATCTCTGTCCCCTTTGCGAACTTTTCAGGAACTCCAGTTTCTACATTTCCCAATTTCCTATCCCAATCTCACTGGCGCACTCGGTTTGAGGATTGTCCGACACTGTTTCGCTCGCACACACTTAGTCCGGAGATATTTCTCCCGATGACCTTGCGACCCGCGATATTTCTTACAGGGAATTTCCTTCCAGCTTACTCCTGCGAAATGGGTCGTAAAAATTAGTGAAAGTAAGGAACTGTGTAGATTTATTACCTCGAAAATAAGGTGTGGGACTGTTTATGCCGATAAGTTAACTCATAAACGTAACTTATTTCAATCAAGTTTAAACCCGCATCTCACTTATGCTCCGAGAGTAGTTAGAAAGGATTAATGTTTAAATCATTGCTATGGAGAATTTTATTTGTTAACCATTTCAAGAGATATTTTATCTTACTATTGCCTAGATCTTGAGGGATTAGTGTCAATGTCATACGAATTCTGTCATAAATTCTGTTTCCAGAAGTTGGAAGTCTAAGATATCATCTATACAGTTATTAACATTTTCATCCAATATTTTTGATATTTTACACTCTTTCCTATTCTAATTGATTTATTAATGTATTTCTAAGTACTCATTCATTATCTACTAAGTCGTAATTCTGTTTTATTTTCCAATGAAGCAATTCAGCATCCGACGATCCTAATTTTTATACCTGTAATAGCATTCATCAGTATCAGGAACTTAATTTCATCGAAGCTGGAATTGAACGGCACAGATTTAATTTAATTTTCAAGCAGCTGTTGAAACACTTCATAAATCCGTTTTTTCTCGGAATTCGTATTATACCCTAGAAACGAGGAGATTCTCCATATTTCACTGTTCTCCCTGAACTTTCACGACCGCAGTATCGGCAGTAAAATCGCCGAACGAACCCATCCGACCTGAAATAGTCTCTCTCTCAATGTTTCCAATCCAACATCTCGCGCGGAACATCGCCGATCTTGATCTAGAATCAGAGGCGTAAATAAAAACTGTTATCCGAGCCGCGTCAATGGCTCAACTATGAGAGAGGGAGTGAGAAAGATAAGAAAGAGAGCCGAATAAACGAAAAACAGAGAGAGAAAGAGAAATAGACTTTTCCCGAAAAACCCCGGCCATTTTTTTCCGAATCATCCGCAGCCTGAGCCGATAAATACCAATAGCGAAAAGGGTTAGAAGGGGTCTTATGGGAGGGGCTTATTGCTAGGGATAGGGGGAATATGATTGGGGGAAGGGAACGAGAGAGATAAAGGGGGAAGGCGCATTGTCCACTATGGAGAGAGGATCGCCCCTCGGGGCCTCGTCAATTCCGCTGAAACACGGCTCGCATTTCGGACGGAAAATATTCCTACCGCGCCCCCTTCTCCCCCTTCCCTTCCACACTTTCACTCCGACCCCAAACTCCTTTCCCTTCCACCCTAGCCCAATGTTCGCCCTTATGACATACAGGCGATTTCATAAGGGAAAAATAAAAACGGGGAAATGTATCTCACATAGCTTTTGTTTCATAAAACTCTCTGGACGCCCGGCCGTTGTTCCCTTCCCTCTATCGCTTGACGGAATTCGTAGGAGGGAATTCCGGCATATTCCTATTGATCCGTAATAGGACGCCGTTCTCCAAATGAGCCCCAATTGATTGAAAGGGAAGTTACCATGAGCTCGAGAAAGTTTCCGATCGAAGATGCTGCGTTTGCGTCAAGAAGGGGAATTTCTTACCAACAAAGAGCGAACTTGAGAAGAAAATGGGTCTGCATGTCTCTATGCGCCTCGATGGGCAATTTTCCATCACATTTCTCGGCTATGCTAAGAATTTATCACTCGCTTCCCCGCACGAAGTTGCTTCTATGGCTCAGCTGTCGCTATACTGGAACATGAGTATCTTAATTAAATAAATTACGAACAAATCGTATATTCCAAAAACTTTGAAGGACTTTTAGTATTTTTAGCTGAAGTATAAAATTTTAATTGCTGAAATTGCAGACTATCTATGGGTTTTGGGCTGGAGAGAGAGAGAGAGTAGTAATGAAATTCATTTCTACATACATGAATACGTACATTTATGAGTTGTTATTTGCCTCTTTTATACACAATATTCTTCCAATCAATCAATCCAATAATACTTATCAATCCTTGCGTAAACCCTTTTGTTTCATATAAATACCAATCCTTCCTCTATGTCTGCAATTGCCAATAATTACAATATTAAAATATTCTAGAACTCCCATCCCTTATCATGAGAAATAAAGGTTGTAAGGAAACAACATTTGCTTGCTTAAAATAGTGTTCGAGTTATGTAAATGATTTGCAAATTAGTACCTCACTATTGATTTATATGTTATTCAAGCTTTAAGTCCGATGGAGAAATCGAACAGTTTGCAGTAGAAGATAGGTCAAATGTCTTATTTGCTCATTAGCGACGCGGAAGAGTGGGTAAAACTGCCAAGTCATATCTTAATTGCAAAATAAAATGGATTCAGACATTCATCTTTTAATCAAAGGTCAATAAATCATTACTACACAAATTATACACAATTTATATATATTTCCTGGAAATTGCTGAGATAATTCTGAACGACTTTTATTTCTATAATGCAAGATAGCGTAATTTACACTATACTTGCTTTGAATAAAAAGAAAGATAGACATTTTCGCACACTAGTTCAACTTATGTAAGAAAACATCAATGAAAGAAAATTCACTTTGAGATTATGCCTTGGAAGGTAAATATTCTGAAAGTTTTTGAAAGGATGTAAAATCTAGTGATCTCCATATAACCATTTGATAAATTCTATATTTGCAGCAATGATAAATACTAACTGAAGTTGTCAAATTAAACGTAAATTTATTGTGGTAACACAGAAAGTGTTACTAAAAATCTGATTCGGGTTATGAATGAACGGATATTAAAAGCTAGAATACATCTACAATAAATTCATAGAGAAAACTATGGACTACGTATTCTAGGTTGCCCGGCCCATCTGCAAATTCCAGTATTGCAATGAGAAGTGTGAAATTAGAGAAATAATCGCGAAGACAATTCTTTTTCAAAACTCAATTCTTCCTCACGAACAATCCGCAACGTTTGAAAGCAAAATAAGTGATATCTTAACGTTTACATCAGCGACATGCCCAAGGGCGGCTTGAAATCCATGAAAGTAGATATATAATAATAATAAATCGTCTTTATTTCGGCGAGATTGAGACTAAAAGTCTCTTCTTCCACCTCAATTACCAAGTTGCCATAGGGTTTAGACGAAAGCATTACATTGCAAAGGAATGAAGGAAGGAAGGAATGCGAACATTTTCTAAACCTACGAGTGTGGGAATCGGAGCTGAAAAATAGAAAGCTCTTAAAATATTAAATCTGGCATCGAGTAGACCAGACCCCGTATTGAAGAGTAAAGAAGAAGATTATTGCGTAGACGACAGGGCAAGCACAGCATCCAGCTCGAGTATCACGTCCGTACGTTATTGGTCTCCGAGGTGCACCCGCAGCAGCAGCTGAAGCACCCCACAGCCCTCCCCTCGTCTCCTGCTCACCTTTCCTCCCACGCATTCCCCAGCTTCCCTAAGTAAGCTTCTTCCCTTTTCATCTCCACGAATGCGAGCTAATCGAGATGGCCTTTGCGATTTCCCTCGAGACGGACCAAGGCAAACGGCAGAAACGAAAGATAGCGCTTATCGAATAGACTTTGGAGGGAGCATTTTTACGTCCTCTTCTTCGTCAACATCTGGCGCATACAGGCACTCGAAAAGCAGAGGGAAAATTACCAAGTTGCCATAAGCGAGAGATAAAACAGTTCGAGTAAACAACCCGGATACATAGTAAGATCGTTGGTTAGACTTTAAAATCGCGCGTTATCTCCTTCCCGCGTCGATGACTTAATGCATCTCCAGTAGTGGAAATCAACGAAGGAGGCAATAATGAAAAATCCGCGTTTTGGATCAAAAGAAATGGCGGATTGAGTTAGAATGCCCGATTCCCGTATCTAAACGGACAATTGAGAATTCGCACGCTATGATGTTTAAATCACTTATGCTTGATAGGCTCTAACCTCATAACGAGACCTCTTGGTAACTTTTACCGCCGGCATTCGACTTTATCGTCCAATAAAACGCGGCCTTAAAGGCATAATGCGACCAAGTTATTGGTTTAAAGACTCGTTAGCTTTTCACGAGGGTCTTAATGTGTTGCTTTTATTACTCCTTTTGAAGAGGGAAAAAACAAATGATAGAAAATGAAAGAGCGAAGTCAAACGGCGATTTAAGAGATCCTCTTATCTGTAATGACTCTTAAAAATAAATCATAAAGTCATAAAGTGGGGAAATGAGATCGTTCCAGGAAATTTGTTATGCGTATTTAAACTGCTCGAGATTTCCCGTATTGTTCGCAAGATGGTCAATCCAGGGTTCGATTAAACTCCGGCCTCTCACCGACTGAGAGACATATCGGCAAAGTGAGAAAAATATAAACCCTTAAACATGAGTATATTTTACGATACATCAAATCTACTTTGCATTGGAAAGAAGCAAGCGCTCAAATGATAAGAAAATGTTTCGCACATATATTTCTGCGATCTTGATCTTACACGATTATCAATAGTGTGTTTAGAAGACCTATAGGTGGCAAGATTTCCAGCCGAAATTATTTCTAACAAATTTACGGAGGATGTATGTTTTTACACCATAATGCAATTCTTCTATACCTCTTGTTCTTCTATTATACTCATTGTCATACGATTTTTTTGAAAATATTTATTGTACGAATACGATACAAGTGGAATAAATTGTTAAAATATTTAAGAATTATCGAGAAATTGTAATTTATATGGCACTGGCTCTGTATGAATCAAGATAAAAAGAGGTTAAGAGTTGATGGAAGTCACACTGCAAACAAGCGATCTCTTACGGTGCACAAAGGTGTTACGGTTCCATGAATGCACTGGAGATTTTAATCGTATAGTTTACCTCAATTATAGGTAAAAGGACATTATATTAAAAATACATAGCACCATATACAAGGAAATTGCCTAATCATTTATCTTCCTTGGTAGAGATTATCTAATTTTATTTATTCTGTTTTGGTCATACTTGTGCATTCCAATAATTTTTCTGCCGTATTCATGAGATTTGTTATCCGTGAAGGTGTGAATATGAGACGGTGAATAAATTCCTCTCCATTCTCCTATGGAGAGGTCTTTGCTTAAAAGGCGTAATGAATCTCCGGAAACTCCACTTATCTCGGCACAATGCTACCAATTCACGACCCATGTCATCAGGCTTGGGCAAACAAGCCTCCATCCGCTTTTCCCATTCTCTTCTAGTGCATACTCTTGGCCGCCATTTAGGATTACACGGCTTTGTTCGCAGGCGCGCTTCGCTCAGGTGCGAAGAGTCTCGTAGTGACAAAATAGGAGGTCATTAACGTAGTGAGAAGAACGTATCACCAGAACGGTGATCCAACTATCCAAAATGCCTTTCGGAATGGGCCCAGTGTTCTGTATCGATAAAATTCTAATGTAACGATAGATTGGAAAAGGGAAGCACAGATTAAGACATCTCGTTTAGCTTAAACATAACTGAGAAACGGAGGTTCGAACAACTAAAACTAACTTTCTAGCTCATTCCATTCGATGCTTAGAGTGATGTCTCATTTTAAAATTTCCTATTTTCTAAAGTGCCAATTCAATATGTCATGTAAACCTTTGAAATGTTCTAATTTAATTTAGATTCGGAAGAAATGATTAAAATTCGATAATACCGAATTTGATTAGTGATTTTTTTGAGAAGCTTTTACGTTGCTTCCTTGGCAGGTTTTAGGAAATCTGGAAATCTGGAAATTTATCGAACTTGAACTGTGGCCAGAAGGTTATGGGGAACCGAGAACATAAATATGATAACGGATATGCAGGACAGCCGAAAGATTATGCCTGCCTTTTTTTAATTTGACCGTGTTTCTGCACACCTAGATGCACACGAATGGAACATGCTTTAGCATGCTGTAAGCGAATCAAACGATCTAAACAAGCGACACTCTCTTCTACGATATCTCCTGGATCCCAGAAGAGTTCGTATGAGTCATTCCTTATCCAATGAGATTTTACTCCTCCCTCGAGAGCGCTACCACATTCAAATTACCCTGTACCAATTTTTTTCTCGGAAACATCGAGATTAATCTCGTACCGTATTCAGGCATAAGAGAAACGAAAGAGTGATTAATATAGTAATGCAACATCTCTCGGAAGATTACAAAAGTGGAAATTGACTTGTAACTCTCAAGTTAATTCAACGTATAATGATATTTTTACCAAATTGACAAGTTCCGATGGTATAGATGATTCAGATATTCGATGTGACCCTAGTGGTTGATCTAAGTAAAGGTTATGATTACAGACATGCCAGGAGTTCATTTACGCGAGAGAATTTTTATTGGCACAGTATCAACCGATTCAAAATAGGGAGATACTGGGTTCGAGTCTTAGTTACGTGGATATATTTCACTTCCCTTCGTTCTTGTGTTAATGCGAAATACTTTAGGGCTAATAGTTTGTCACACAGAAAACACATTCTTTGAGATAGCAATGATCACACGGACACAGTTAAACGAATACTTATCATCAGATGTTGAACTCCAAGTCTGTCATAGTTATTACAGTATCAGTACTTCAACCTACAGAATCTTTCCCGTAGAGATGACTAACCCGGTTTTCAATTGAACTTTAATGGTGCAAATGCTTTCCTATTCTAGGATATCCCCCGAAGTTGCTTTACGCATTTTTTCCACACATTTTCAACGCCAGGGCGGCGATTCAGAGGAAAGCACGAGTACAACAGCCTTGCTCCTATTCCGCACTATGTTGCCGACAACTTTATTCGTCGCTTTAAGATTACTTCAGAACTTTCTCTGTCTCTACACGGGTATAGTCTCTCCCACGATGGCTCTCTCCAGCAACTTCAAATGTTCTCCGACTGCTTCACGGAGTCCCCTCGTCACGGCGCCATGTGGGCCGACATGAAGACCCCACCGAGGGAAGGGAAGAGAAAGATTGGCAACAATTTTCCCAGGAGCGCAGTCGCCCGTAATTACCTGCTCCATCGGAGAGAGGATGCAGGGTGGCAACGAGAGAGAGTGTGGGATTGTAGAGAGGGTTGCAGATGCGCACCCAGTGAAGGGAATGGGGGTTCGGAGGGGGGTAAGAGGTGAGGAAAAGCACATGGCACCAGAGGGGATGACAACGGATGGCGATGGGGAAAGTTCCAGACCGGGGATCTTTGGGAATCGAATGGGAAATGACTACTTTGGGTGAAATCCGTTAAGGAAGAACACCGAGGATGTGCGCGTTACGCCATATGTCACCGTCTTAATGATAAATGAAAAGCATGCTGGGAGAAAAGAAATAACAAATTAAAGAACTAACGGTACATTAACCGTGCGGAAGGAGGGTTTGCTCAAGTTGATTCTCTTTAGCATTTCTTGGTTGAAATCCAAAAGAAGTTTTATTCTGTAGAAAAGCAACGGAGGGAAGAATCTTCTCAATGGATAAAATCTATCATAGCGGGTTGGACTTCGTGAACCGACATTATAACACAGTGGAGTATAACTTAATAATTTCCACAGAGACGTTTTGTTAGGACGACCGGTTTCGGGGAATAGCCATCATCAGCATGTGCTCTGAATGGATAATTCGTTTTATATAATGCCACACTTTGCACTAACTGCACTCATACAGCTCCACTGGGATTCCAGGAATACACGCGGCTATTCGAAATATCTGGAATTCCTTCGTCACTGAATTAGTATTGCTAATTTTCAGGAGTAAGAAGAATTCACGAAATGAAACTCAAACAATCTCGAAGCGTCGCATTTCAGAATGCGTCAAATAGCAAGCTTAGGATAATCGTTGCAGTGAATCATGTATTCGATTAAAAAATTGAATGGGCTAACGGAAGAAATAATGATAGAAATGGACGATTCTCGCGCTACAACGGAGCATTCTAGTTAAGAGTGGCACCATAAAGACATTTCCGAAGGTGAGTTGACTGAAAAAACCCAAATATTAAGGCCGTGATATCATCCAAGCTAATTTTGCTCATCCAAAAAGTCTAGTTTTGTCTTATCAGGTGATCATTGTTGGGACGAAATTACGTAACCGGAGAATTTTAGTTAGTTTTTATCTTCAATTTCGCAGATGGAATGTCATAATATACCGGCTCTATCCTTATCGCAGCATTAACAGCTCGTGTAAGAGGGTTCTTAAAGGTTTATTGGTGGAAACGCCATAAGTTATACTTGTTCTGTCCTGAGGTTGGCTTTTGTCTTGAAAAATGTCCTTTGGAAATCTTCATTTGTTCCACAAGTTTCATTACAGCACAGCTGACATTTCATTAAAAGAAGATGGTGATGTAGAGGGCATCTTTTCTGTATTATAATGCATCTAACGGAATTTTGTTAATTCAGTATTTTGAGTGAAGTATGCAATCCTGTTCATTGATAGTCATATCTGCCACGTGATCAGTAAAACGCGAAAAAAATCTGTAGTAAGAAAACAATGCTTAAAGTCGTACTTGAAAATAAGTGAGCTAAAAATGACGTAGATATACCATGAGACCGGGAATTAAATAAACTATTTATGCATTTTGCTAGAAGATATATGGTAATTTATGTATTAATGTTGTTATTGAGGAAATAATGACTTAAATTTATTACTGATATGAATACTTAATTGAAACAATTAAAGGAATCCAAGCCAAGACCACATAATTTGAACTAATCAACCAATTATTAAATACCGCAAACTGAAGCCCGCTATATGAACACTTAAAATGGGCTTTAGCTTATGTTCTTTATGCTAATAGTTTAGAGATAAAGTGAAGACTATAGTTAATGTATATAAATGATGAATTAGCATGGATATTAACAGTAGTCTTCACCATTTCTGTAGAAAACTAGTATATTGCCATGCCCTAAACTGAACTTTAGTTGAGGTTCTCTTTGATTATACATTATAAAACAAGAACTTACTATATTACGAGTTGTGCATTAACCGGAATATGAAATAGTTTAGAAATAAGGCAGCTTGTAAATACAAATAAATAGCTAAAGATTAAATGAGTTATCTTTTTACGGTAATCCGTGAGATGGAATATTAGAATATCCATATGCTGTCTGTTAACTCAGCAGATTGATCCCAACCGTTGCTCCTCACATTTGGAAAACTGTATTCTAAGTTCGACGTCTCCTCTGGTCAACTAACATTATTTAAACCTACTAACATAAAATATAAATCTCTGTGAAACATCCCCATCAAGAATTACATATTCCAAATGCGTCATCAAAAAGTACAACAATAGATATACTTTCGAGTTTCTTCTTTATTCTGCGGTTACGGAGCGTCTTCACACGGAGGTCAATACCTCTCCGAACCCGCCAGGATAATCAGGAACCTACTGTATAGCATTAAGGATATCCACACAACTCCCTGGTTTAGTAATAGGAAAGGGTTTCTACGAAAGTATTCCTATGCGCTCAATCAACGATTTCGGAATCGCGATCCTCTAGAAACATCAAGAGCGCCATCTGTATTTCGGTCACATTCCACGCATCGGATTACGGCATGCAATCGACCGAAAGGGGAGAAAGAGAAGACAAATGAAATAAAACGCATCGAACGGGGAGCACAACAGAGGGTGCGGAGTATCCATCTGTATGCAGGGCGGTGGCATTCGACTCTAAATCATCGCAATCCCCTTCGTATCCCCCTCACCTGCCCCCGCCGACGCCTTCCAAACGACTCCTCCCCCCTCGCATACGCCCGCACCCCATCCGCGTCGAACCCCCACTCACGGAGGAAGAAACCCCTTCGACGCACGGCGGCGAGGGGAGGGAAAAGGCGGTGGTGGGAGAGGGTAGCAGGTGTCCCAGACGCTAAATGAGGCGAAAGAGATGCGAGAAAGAAAAAAATAATAATATTGAAAAATTTGGTCGAGGGTGGAATTTGGATGCGGCGGAAGTAGGCGAGAAAGATGGCCGTGGATGAGATCAAAAGCTGAGGAAGAGGAGGAGATAGAGGAGAATATTAAGGATGAAGGAACATTGTGTAGGAGGGTAACCGACTAACAAGGATATTCTAGTTGCGAAAAAGGATTTTCTAGCCCAAACGGTTCAACGGCTGCAAATGTTAACCCTGTCATAAAACGCGATTATAGTTCGCAGATTTAGATTTTTCTGCTTTTAGAGTAAAAGGAGACGGACATGTACTTCGACAGTTTAGCACATGGGCGCCTATACTTTTATCTATACACTGACTTTAATGGAGAAACGGTAATGCACTTATGGATTGCACAACGTAAGCTCGATTTACGTCGTACATTTTTATGGTCGCTTTTAACATGCGTGTATATTATGTGAAAGGAGACTGCTTTCTCAACTCAAATGAATATGGCGAATAAGCAAGCGTAAGTCAAATAAAAATATCCAATTTTGCTAATTTTCGCCTCTGCGGAAATAACGTTATAGTAGTAGTAATTTTTAAGTTGTTTCGACAGCTAAGGTCTTTTTGCACGTAAGCCCCAGGTATGAATCGAACCCGGGGCCGCTTTCACCGAAGTCAAACACCTTACCCACATGGCTTTCCGGAGGCCATTGGAAATAAAGTTATATCTGATGAAATATTCAATTATTAACAATTACATTGACCAGGTGTCTTTACTGTATTAGAAGCTATTTCTTTATGCTTTTCCGTACTCAGCAAGTTTGTCGACATAAGTTTTATACTGGGACGTTTCCTCATTTAGCGTAACATTCTGGCTCGAGGCCGAGAGACTTTCTTTTCATTGGCACGTGAAACCCGTCAGCGGGTTGACTATGATAAAATTATCCAAAGTAATAATTATACATATGAATTTATTATTATTACATTATGAAAACTTAGTTAGTCATCTAGTTTTCATAAGGAGAAAAAGTTCTATTTTTCTCGTACGAGACAAATACGTCTGAGAGACAAAATCATAATATGCCCTATTTTGCATAAAAAATAACGTTCTGAATAAAAGATACGTCTCCTATTCTCCTCGTCGGAAAAGGTAGAATGCGACTTAAAAGCCGTAGGTACAACATCTGGACCAATCAGAAAAGTTTATTCCTAAGGATTTACCATACTGTGAATGAAGGAAAATAAGGAAATGCTGGAAGAGAGGGAAAGCTAAAGAGAGAAATGGGAAGGAAACGAAAAAAGGGAAAGCTTAAGCCAGAGAAAAATAAAAAAGTATGCGGGAGAAATGTAAAGCGGCGGAGAGGAAACGATGGGGAATGGGCGTGCGAAAGGAAGGGGAATAAGCCATTGAGTGCGTCGGTGAGAGTGGATATGAAGTAAAAATGCGAAATAGACTGGCGCGGAAAGGATAAGAGAGAGCGAGTGAAGGTAATTGGATTATGCGTGGGATGCGAGGAAAGTGCTAAACAGTGCCATGGAAACGGGAAGCTGCGTTTAGGAAAGGGATCATCCCCGCGGAAGACTAACAGAAAAGTGATAAACGGACTAGGCGTCGATGTAGGAATAGGCAAGTGATTTTCAACGCCGACTGCAAATATTACGGAGAGGGTTTTCCATGCATTAGGAGGAATGAAAACGCTCCTGGGGGCGCCGCAGAATTAACTTCTATTAACATATCTAAAAATAAATCGGTGGAAGTGTCTCAATTTTGGATTCTTGGTGCGGAGTCAGTGGAAAGCGAGCGCTGCTCGGATGAACACAGTGGATCAGAACGTGAGCTGAAGGAGAATGCGGGACTTTTGCGAGGAGGAAAGAGAAATGTAAAAGTGACAGAAAAGTGGGGAATCGTGAGAAAAAATTTTGAAAATGTTCTCATAATCTTTGAATAGAGAAGTCTAGGATTCTATCCTATGTATCATTATCCTTTTTTCACATTATTATTATTACGATTTGTTTCCTCAGATGCCACATTTCGATTTATATTATTCATGCGTATTATTAATCGTCTATTATTTTATTATTACCAAAGTAATCTATGCAGACAGATGCAAAGTCAAGGGGGTGGTTTTCAGGTTTAGATTCCCCCCCTCCATGAGTACAAAGCCAACAATGAACGAGAGGATGGTCTCTTACAATTATTCCAAACAAACACCGCTAGAGATTCGAAAGGTATACATAGAATTTCAAAATAAATTAGCTTATATTTTTATTAGATTTTGGGCGGAAATATTCATGCTCCTGGATTGTAGGCAATATTGTGTTTACTCCAAGGCTCTAAGCTCCCCGTCCATGAACAAATACTGGCTACGTCCCTATATGCAGATACAATTACCATTTCAGCGATTCATTCAGGTAAATTTCCATTGACGGCTCGTATATAGCAACGATTAAATTCTTAAGTTTCAAGCTCAAGCAATTTTTGAGGGAAGAAGAGGTTCGCCTTAGTATATCCTCGCATTTTAGTCACCAATAAAATGGTAGCATCAAATTTTATAACAATAGGAAGAAAAAACAGGAACAACTCTTCACTAAGAAACTAATTCCGTGTTTAATAACAACTTTGCATATTACACACACACTAATAGAGACACGACATGTTTCATTGCTTAAGCAACATCTTCAAGTCATATTATTTTATAACAACTGTCATAATTTGCGAACTACACGTCATCATAAAATCACCTTAGAAAAACGATTCTCTAGCCTAAAGATACGCACGAAGGACGCCAACCTAGAAGAATAAATGAAATTCAGAGTGAGGCTCTATTGCACAGTAGGTACTATTATGTAATGTAATTTTTATAAAACTTTCTTCTGTCAAAAAGAATGATTTCTCCAAACGCAATAAGTATGACCTCAGCGCTAAATCCTGCTCGTGGCTGAGTTTTACACTCCGGTTTAACGGCCTATTGAATTCCGATTATGTGTTATCCAAATGTTTACTACCCAACCGATAGCATAAAAACAACTGAGGGACTGGCGGGCGAGATACGCCGAAAATCACTCCCCTGTTCCCGGGATATCTCAAAGGTATAAATCCGTCAAAAAGTCAGCGATTTTTTTTCCGGCGATAGCAATATATTTCGCGAATGTGAGTGTAAACATGGCGTGGGCCCTCGAGATATTCTACAAAAGGGGTCTGGTCGTGTAAAGTCCTCGTGCGCGGATGCAGAGGGCGTGGGTGCCGAGTGAAGAGATCGCGTTGGCTGGGAGGGGTGCGATAAATCAGGAGAGAATGCGCGAAGTGCTGGGAGCACGCATCGTAATTTAGGGGAAGAGCTGGGATTGGAAGGGAGAATGGAGAGGAGTTTCGAGAGGGAGGAATTCCCCACAGCGGAGGCACACGCATGGCCGAGCGGCATAATCACACCCTTTCCCCTGAGACGACCCCCCATTTCGCGTGGGACCTATACGGCACTGCGATTTTCGAAGTGTCACTGCACCCTTATATGCGAGCGTACTTCTTCGTTGAAATCCGACGCCGTATTCCAGAGAGACAACTGCATTAAGCGCGCACACTTATCATCGCGTATTACACAGGACAAATTTAGTTGTCAAGGAAGGAGGCTGGAGGCGATGTCTATGAACTCTCTGCGTAGAAAGATTCGTTATTCCATTTGACTCGAAAGAAAATGGATAACTATCTTACTCGATGATGCTCATGGCTTCATTGGAAATCGGAGAACTATTACGAGCAAAAAAATAAGAAAATGTGCAGTTGTCTAGGCAAAAGAGAGTAAAAATGCGTATCCTAGATATAAATAAAATATAAAACAATTTGAATGCCCCAATTTATAGAAGTCAAATTTATGCCCTATTCCTACCTGTACGCCAAAGAGGTTGCTTCTAATAAGTGGGAACTGTTACTTTTATTTTCTTTATCTCACGTATGTACATCCAGATAGGCTTAAACAGATAGATAGGATTTTGAAATCGACAAAAAATCAGGCGGTAAATACCTTCTTTCGTAAAATTAGGTCTTCAAATATAAATTTTATGTGTGGAAGTTACAAAGTTCCCTTTTATTTTTCTATAGTATCTTTACACGAAGTCCGGCCTAATATGATAGAGTTTATGGTTTTTCTATTCCTATTTTTGGTTCTAGGACACTGCAAATGATATTATGAAACAAAATTTACGAAAAATGTTCATCTTGTACAGTGTCAATCCATATTCATGGGGTTGCATATCACTGTGGTAAATAAAGGAGACATATTTTACAGATAAGTACATTCGCATTGTGAAACCAATCTGTCCACTCTTGCCCTGGAGGTGATTCGACATGCTCCCACCATATCTACTGTTATCTTTTTTACGGACTCGATCCTCTCCGCCGGTAGGTGCACTCGGAATGGGAAACCACGGGAGATGCGTCCATCCCATCCGTCAGCCGGTGTAGGTAGGAGGAGTAGGCGAAGAGGGAGAGATGGCTGAATAGGAAGACAGAGTATCACGTCGATGAATACGACCGCACTCATTTTGGAAAAGAGCACTCTTCCCAGAGGCCCCGTTCCACCCCCGGCGACAAGCGAACGAAATCCCATCTCGTTCCCCATCACAATTCCCTTCCTCTCCCCCCTTCCCTCCCACGCCGCCCTGTTTCACTACGTCGCCTCATCGACCCCATCTCTCCACGGCGGCCAATGCGGCAATGCCCAGGGTTATACTGCGAGATGTGAATCGCCTCTCTCATCTCTTTCTATCTTCCTATTCTTCTCTCTCTTTCTTCCTCCGCTTACCGACGATTCCCGCCACAGATTGGAAACGGCGCACCTCGGCTACAGTCAAGAGGTAGCGTTGTATCCACGAGAAATGGAATGAGACCGAAGCAATAGCAGTGCTAAAGGAGGAGTTCCGTAAAGTGATAACGATAGCCTCATGAGAATTATTGTGTAAAATTTTCTAAAGTTTATGTCAAACTGGCATAAGGGAAATTTAAAAGTTCATTGATTTGCATAGCCGTAATTGAGTGACATTAATTACATGAAGACGCACGCAGGTAATTAAGGAATCTTGTTAATGTATGTCTGCTAAATTGTTTGTTAAATTTTGTATTTCTTTCTTCTGTTGTAGTAGCCATTTTAAAAGTGCTTCGACAGCTAAGGTCATTCATCACGTGAGCCTCCACCGGGAATCGAACCTGGAACCGCTTTCATCGAAGTCGAACTAGTTACTCACATGGCTATCCGGCACCTTCTTTCCTCAATTGTAAATAGTTCTTCCATGAAAAGATTCTCCTTCCAGTATACCTGTGTGTGTAAAGTTGAAGACCGGAACGTTGGTCGATTTGCAACGTGATTCATAATAACAATGATATTAATGTAATACCTGTGATACTTGTTTCAAAGACTCGCTTTAAGAGAAGACGTTATGACCGTAAATGAGGAAGAGTTTGGTTCGCGCCTAAGACCGCGAGCTTATAACTCGCAATTCGATATGCGATCTTAAAAATTATCTCGACTTGATTGAGCTTCGGATGAATAAAATTAAGTATAAATTATCAGCTACTAGCCCGTCAGATTTTGAAAAATCCTCATTTTCGATTCCTCTTTTTAGCTGCAAAATTAAACGAAAATAATGAGTTTGCATACGAGTACATCTGAATGATATATTGCCGAAATAATTCCCACGGGCCCAATGTTTGTTAAAAATAACCCAAACTCTAATCTTCGTGTTCAACGCCGATTCGGAAAATACCTCACTTCAAAACCCTGCCATTTACGTTAACGGCGTGTTTATGGCGGTTCTCCATCTTTACTGCCGAACGGAAAGATTCGAGATTAGCAAAACGAATTGAAAGTAACGACTACGCGAAAGAAAAATGAGCCTTAAGGAGTCATTTGTAGGGTAAGAGATTGAGAGCCGCGGTTGAGGAGGTACTAACGGCCAATGAACTTTGTGGTAGTTTTATAGCCGCTGCCGATGCTATTTCACTGGTGAGATGTGTAACGAAAGGGATGTGAGGGAGCTCCTTGATCTTTTGATGAGACGAATGTGTGCGAGGATAAGGAAGAATTACGCATCGGTAGCAGATATAAATTAAAGAAATCCTATATTTTTTATGCGGTGTCAATAAATCATTCCTCATCGTATCTTTCGCTCGAAATTTTACTTTTGTGTTACACAGTGATAAGTCCTTGGGCTTAAAGGTCACCTCGTTTAGATTTACTAAGCATAATTCCAGACGATTCCGTTCCCATGTTACATCAACAACCCCCTTTTTCATTTACTCTTTACTTGTTATATCCTTGTATCTTGTTCTTTCGCTGGCAATGAAAAACCCGGTCATAAATTTTTTATTTCATTACCGCAGGAAATTTAAACTGTAATTATAATAGATATTAAAAACTCTCGTCGTACAATATTACTAACGGAGGACGTCCTTATGGAATAATAATGGCTAATGGAAAGTAATTAGTCTCAATCTTCGCGTGCACAATTAAGAGGTGGATTTGAAGCACGAACATGCATTTTCTCGCATATCAAAGTCACGAATGGTTGATTTCAAAATATATCGCCACTCAGATTCATAGAAACATAGAAACAATAAGAAAGTAATGAGTACTCTCCCACATTTTGAGCTTCAACCGCACAAGGGCGTCTCCTTGGTGCGTACGGGAAATGCAGTTCAGATTCATTGTCATGGATATAGCCTCATCGATTTTTGGCATTTAGAGAAAAAATCACCTACTATTTTCTCGCGAGCTTTCCGTACTTCTCTTTGGAGTGCGCTCTCAGGATCCTCTCGTATCTTCCATTTCCTATCTTTCGCCCTTCTTCAATCTGCCCTATCTCGCAGCCACTTACACCGCAGCTCCCGAAATCTCAAAATGGCCTCCCTTATCGCTTCAAAAGCTGAGACTGACTGAGAAAGGTCTTTCCCTTGTAGCAGAAATGGAGAAAAGGCGCCCAAGCGCGCTACGAGAAATACTAAGATGAGGATGAAAAATATTTCGACCGTCGTTGATTTCCCGAAAATATTTCCTATTTTCAAATACGTTGGGACGATGCGAGGGATGAAATTTATCCCGCGAATTTCCGATAAAACAGCGTGAATAAGTTACGAATCAAATCTTCCTTCTGAATATTTTCATAGTGTCGGAGAGGCGAAGAATTTATTGAGTAACGCCGGAATATTCTGTTATATAAATATAAGTATCTAAGTAGGGCATGGGATTTTGAATAGGTATCAAATACTGCGATTTACATATAAAGCGCTGCTTTCACAAGCATAAAAGCAATACCGGCTATATCTCTCTACTGGAATTGCTCTGCTATGAACATTTCCCCCTTGTATAATACTGGTGCTTTGCATCATTCAACTCCGTTATGAGGTATTAAAGAAGAACTTATCGCGAACGAACTGTTTATTTCCTCCCATGTTTTACCAGATAAGGATATTGCGAATCGTGTAACATTTACCTCGAGAATACAAATAAGCACTAAATTATATAGTCTTTATGTGTAATTATTTGTTGTTATACTTATACAAACTGAAATAATATGAACAAATCGGAAACCTGCTACGCAATTTCCCTCATTAAATGATTAGAAAGCGAAGTTGCTTCACAGCCGCTTTAGCTTTGGGCGGATGCCAACTATACTCGTATAATGGTTATCTGCGATAAAAATGAATTAAGCGCAAATTAAGATGGTGTGTTTTGCATTCAATGATTAAAAAGAAGATACAGCGAAATATATTATAGTAAACATGTTTTATATCGGATGAGACATTAAATGCCAAACACTTAATTTCTTAATGGCGGAAAAATAAAATTTAAGAAATAGGGAGAATTTATATGAGCTTCTACAGTACTCAAGTAGCTTCATGGTAGCCGATAAGACGCGATTAATTTAAATTAATTTGAAATTACTAGCGCTTCTATAGCATATAAGACTTAAGAATCAGCATTAAGGCTTGTTCAAACAGCCGCTGGACTCTTCTGACCGGTGACTCATTGTGTTGGAACTCGCAGTCCAAGGCAAGTACGGTATGAGAAGAGGAGATGCGTGTTCACAAATTTAGGCCATTAACATTTGTCTAATGATAAAAATATAGACACAAATGGTCATCGCAAGTGGCCTTCATTGATAAGTAATCAACAATGCCTTTCACTCTTACATTATAAAATATTTGGCCCCTTTAATATTTAAGAGAACGTACGCATAAGCCTCTCCACTACCTTCACCGGTTTAATTCAAGGAATGTAGCAGTTTTCAAATTACAAAAGATTAAAGTTTATCGAAATCCAATCTTCCGGACCGTTGGGCAAGTCATATTATACTCCGGCTTACATAAGGTGGTCTCCGATATTAAGCCCTTCTGCCGAGATAGGTATTCCGTCGAGTAAGCGTTAATAAATCTAGTCGAAGGGAAGGCCTTTGTGAGAGGATAAGAGAGTGGAGGAGAGGATTCCCGGCCGTCCAATATATTTATCCCTCGTAGCGTCCCCTCGTTTCCATATTCCTCCACGACTATCGCTTCCTGAACATCCCTAAATTCTGGAGGATCACTCCCTCCTCCTCTCCCCGGCAGCCGTTTTTCGCTTCTTACCATTCTCCTCTAACCGCACCCCTTTTCAAAAGCCATTCTTCCCCCAATACAAATCATTCTCTTCTCCTTTCCCTCCCCCGCATTGAGAGCCATCCTCCTGAGCCCACATCGATCCCTGCTCTTCCCACTCTAGCTTATTGCTTTCCTCTGCCTCCGCTCTTTGCTTTACTGTCCACGGAAGAGAAGTCCTTCGCTCCTCTAGCATTCACCAACATTTTCCGGTAGAGTTTCGCACTCATCTATACCCCTTATATGCCCCGCAAGGCCTTACGGCAATCGACAGTTCGTCATAAATATGCCCACGTATTATCAAACGCCCTATTAACCGTGAGCTCACTCGTAAACTAAAATACCAGGATATAATAGGCTTCAATCAAGCTTTGTTGTATAGCGATACTAATTAAGATCATAAGCCGTTACCATCGCAGTAATAGTCGTTATTTTTATGAGAAGCTTTCAAAAAATATTAATAACATATAATCGAACCTTCCTATAAGTCATGTTACATCAAGTTATCTAATAAATTCGAATTATTATTGAATATTTGGTTAAAATATAAAAAAAATCCGTGACTGATTAAATAACTGTGACTCCAGTACCTCCTGCCAATTTCTTTTCTAAAACCCTTCATAGTATTAATACATTAGGTCACTGTCATTTTCTTATTTCATTGTCTCAACAACTGCAGTTTTCATCAGAAGGACGAAGAATTTCTCTCTTGATTGTGTGAAGCAAATGCGATAATGCTATCTTTCAAACAAGCGTATCCATTCACAATTAGAGTTAAATGATGATAAGTAATTAGCTGCCATACGCATCTTCTGAATTATTTTGATCTTTGTATTCTATTTTTACGACGACAAGTCACAAACATGGAATGTAACGAAATGCATATTTATGAAAGTATGTGTGCGTCTTCTGCTCACCGGTTTCTTTTTATTTGAAATAAAAATGTGTTCCGTAAGCTTAATTTTGTATTTATCTCTTTATAAAAATCACAAAAACTAGCATTTAAATAANTGTTCTTCAAATATTAATAAATTCCTTGAATTCATTAATTAAAGAAGATAGATGATTTGATTGTAGTTTTTGTAGAGGGTGTGTTATCCCTTTTAATTCAACTCTGACAATGAGATTGTATCTTTTTCTTGTTTTTTGGATGAACAAATAAATGAAGCAACTTTTCTTGTATCGTGATTCTTTCAAAACCTGTAGTTAAATTTTCAAATATCACAAAAACTAGCATTTAAATAAAAAATAATTAAATATTGAGACAATTTTCGGGCAAAGGACAGGCTGTTAGAGTTTCAAGGAGTCCGTCGTTTAGTTACGGGACGCTCTTTCGTCCACTTTTTCCCTCCAAAATGACAGCAGAGGAAACAAAGTAAAACGACCTCGAAACGCGCTGAAAAAATTCAAATTTTATAGTTTAACTACATTGTTAAATTCAGATTATGTGCTACCTATGGTGACGTTTTCAACTAAGTACCTCTATCGACTACCGAGGAAGAGCCTGAAGGAATCTCAATCGCTCGTGTTTACGCGCTTAAGAGCGTAAGCACCGTATCTCTCAACAGGAACGGCCAATTGGCTCGGCACAAATCTAAATTCTATTCGAGCGCCATTTCCGACTGTATATCATGGCAGTTTGAGGACTATGAATCCAGCTAGAGGTGTAAAATCGGGTTAACTGCCACGCGTTTTTTATGGCACATGAAACGGTGTCGACGGTCTGAGAGTTCATAGAAAGTGAGACTGAGGGAGAGTCTCTCGTAAAAACGGAGAACTTAACGGATATGGATGGCTCGTTGCCGCGAACCGCTGCGTTTGCGAGCGCGTCTTTTTTGGTTCCGTGCCGTCCTGTTTGTTTGTGCGAAGGAGGAAAAAACTGACGGCGAGGGAGCGCTTCGGGATGATTCATCCCAATTAGAATTTTGTTTTGGCGAAAGGGAGATGAGGAAGGGAACACAGCGATGCCAAATGAGAGGCCGAGGAGTGGATGGGCAGAAAAAAGGTGGTCAGGAAGGGAATATTCGGAGGAAGTGCGTGGGAGGCCTTGAATTCGATGGTTTCGTCTACAGCTGGTTGATTGCGTGAGGACGTGCTATCCGCACGGGAGAACGTGCCTGAATGGCTTTCGCTTTTTCCACTGCACACTCATTGGATAAACGCGATGCTGTCCCCCGCTTACATTTTATATATCTGACACGATCGCAGCAGCTGGTTTCTTCTGTCGTCGCTGTCATTACATACATCAGAAAAAAGCAAACGCGAATGTTGAATTCCCGATGAAGTTCACAGAGGAAACGTTTCGTGAGTGATGCATTGTGGGTATAAAACGATTCTGAGCAAGTCCAAACTCGAGGGAATCATGAACTATGTACCTAATATTTTACAGTAATAATTCAGCAGAAGCTTTTAAACCTTTAACATGAGGCGTTACACCGAAAACAAAAAGAATAAATGCTTCATTACAGAAGATCATTTTTATTAAAGCTATTATTTCATTTTAACTAAACTAAATGAGAAATAAACAGTTGTGAGCAAAAATTTCATTTCATTTACAAATTTAACATAATAAAACATAATAAATACAAACCATAATGAACATGGTATTCACGTACCAGTATGTTTTTTTATTACGGCAGAGGAATACGGATGTTCGTTTAAACTCTATTTCTTTTGTTTCTCATAATAATGTGTTGCATCGAATTGCTGAAAGAAGAATGTTTTTTATAATTTTCTTGGCTAATGGTTATCAAATTATATATCTTTTTATTTAATCGTTAAACAAGATATTTTATTCCAGTAAAACAAGTATATGGTTTCATTTACCTTAGATGATTATTTCATAAATTCTCAAGTAAGAAGACTGACATTTCTTTCATTAACTTTTAGTTAGGTCAGTCTATTTTATTTTTTCTTGCTCTGTGATGAGATGAATCTCATCTTTTGTTATTTTTGAACAAGGTATAACAAATTATTTCTGTTGAAATATTCGTATATGGTAATAATAAATTAATTTCTTATGAATAAAATGTAACAAAAGAGAGTGTAAATAAACAGGGAAATCTGAGGGAAGCTTCCGGGAAGCAAAGTGGGTAGCGCGTTCGCATTTGGTGGAACCAGTCGTGGGTTTGATTCCAAGTGAAGGCCCACAAATTTAGTGTGGGTTAAATTACATAAGCTGTCGAAGCACTTTTAACAACCCTACTACTAAATGGTCGGACGTGTAAGTGGACTGATAATCAAAATTATACAATTTGAATTACAAATCTTCAATGAAATAAAACTTATCAAATGTTAACCAAGTCACGAGGTAGATGATAGACGAATTCATCGGCTCGCTAATTAGCAATTTGTATTATGTTTCAGTTATTTCTGTGTAAATCACGCAATCAAAACGTGACGGAATTGACTGATTATTTAATTGCAGAAGCCAAATGAATCGATAGAGTGATGAGTATTCAAGGCTTGTTTGAACATTTCTCGCACACGTCGAAGCACTCTCTCCATGGGGAGTCGATTGCTCACAACGTGGTTGGCATGCCATGCGTATAATTTCCCACTGATAAGGATAGCAATTCAGGAAGTGAGCTGTTTTCGCACTAGGATAAATATACTGTAGCATTTACTTGCTAAATAATACATGGGGTATTTAAAAGCATTGTTGCGATTATTTAAACGAAAAGACCCTTCGAGTTCGAGGGCTTTCATCTTGATTTGGCTTTAACCTCATGTTTTATGATATTACATAGGTCCAACCTGCCTACCCTCCCCAATAAAGGTTCAAGTAATAGTAAAATAACAATAAAATAATAATAATTGTATAACAATAAAATAATAATAATAATAATAATATGACAATAAAATTATCATAATAAAATATTATAATATTAATTTAAACGTAGATCACGTTGAAAGGAAGCGTTACTCAGAATTTTACTTCCATAATTACGAAGATTAGGTCTTTTGACGAAAGCCTACCAGCTGAATGACACCAAGACTTTTTATGGTATGAAAAATATAAAGTGATAATTTTGAATAGTTCAAGCGATACTTGGTAGGAATCGGTTTTTATTTTTCTGTGGATTAAATAAATACTTTTGATGTTTTTCAAATCAATATGCGATTGATACATTTCTCATTGGAGAAATTACCTGTCGATAAACTCCGCAAGAAACACGTATACAGTTCTAATAGCGAACGAAAATAACCATGTTTTTCTGACGGTAATGAAACGCACACTCATTTCAGTAGTTCTAAACCATCTTACGTCAGTCCTTAAACGGTTTCTGTTTCATTTAGGTTCAAAATCTGGGAAAGTAATCGAAAGCATCTTCATGAAACTGTATTGGTCGTAAAGCTCCCTGAAGTACTAGTGCTCGGAAGCTGAGGGGGTGATGCGGAGGTAAAGGAGCGGGAGAAGTGGATGCCGCGGGCGACTCGGACGCGTGTAGAAGTTGTAGGTGAGAGAGTACGAGAGCAGATGGGTCATTCGTGGAGGGCAGAAAGGGGCCTACAAGTCCAAGAGGCAACGTAACAGGTAAAAACCCATAAAGGGCATCATAAATGTCAGGTTGCAAGTTTAGTGCAGCAGCGGTGAGGACTTCGGAAGGATACTGCTCTGGAATCGTTGGACACGGGAAGTGAGGCGGCCGAGGCCACAAAGGGGTTGGAAAAATAGGTGACAATGTAGTCGCCGTTTTGTAGCCGACGCTTAAAGGTTGGTTTTAAGGATCGTTCCGACTTTTAGAGACTTGTCTTAAGTGGCGGAGAGGTGTTTCATCCTTTCCCTCTTGCAACTGAATACGAGTTACTCACTGTGACGGGAGTGGATTTTGGAGTTATATGGTTCCTAAAAACTTCATTACACATATACTATAGTGTTAGTGAAATAGCTACTCGGGAAGCTTTCGAAAACTTCTTTACCTTTCAGCGAATAAAGGATCTGCAGTAAGAAAGAGAGATGTGCAACCGAGTATTCAGGGGAGGAAATAAATAAAAGAAAAATAACTCATACGATATTATACATGTTTAAGAGCTGGGAATAAAATACATTTTAGTGTGATTACACTTTTTTGCAAAATAAAGAACGAATCATTTCCTGGAATCGACCTTGGATTTTTAGATGTCCTTATTCTCGATTTCAGATATTCATTCACATCCAAAAGATGCCAAGAGGGATTAGTATTTATATTAGGTCGTGCTTTTTCGTCAGCAAATTCAAATTCAGCTTAGCACAAACTTGTATCTTCAATTCAAGTCTAAAAATTCGTTAAATGACATAAATATTATTACTGTTCTTTCAAAGGGGTTGTGCATCGAAACGGATATTTTTAGAATGTTCAGGAAGAGTATTCGTCTTACTCTTTCCTTCTGCCAGTATTATCCCATACGGACAATTTCATCGCCTAATTTCCATTAAAAAGCCATTTTACATCATATAACGTGTCTTTCAGTACGCCTTTTCACTCTATAAAACTTCTTATTCAGTAAGTGAAACAGAAGCTCCTACCGTATTCTGTTTCAGCCAGGAAGATGAGCCGATAACATTTACAAAATTATAACTGGCGTCAGTTAACTATGAGATTTAAGTAACGTCCTTTTTCGCTGTGAGCTAATTAATAAACTCGCTGCGTCAAAACGGCGCTGATTAAGATCGATTCGATGCGATAAGAGCTATTGTGAAATCTTATCATACCCATGCATGCATTTGTTAAAGTTCACACTTCGCTGGACTCTCGGATTCCATTGTTTCGTGAACGCCATCGATTTTTCGATCGTCGCGTAATTAGCGCCATAGAACTTGCTCTGCGTGCAGTGCTGTCCAGCAGGCTCCTCCCCCGGCCTTCCAGCGCACCCTCCGGAAGGCCCCACCTTCCCTCCCCATTGTTGCGGGCCCGCTTCCCACGCCCCTCCTCCCCTTCTCCGCCAATCCGACCTTTCCCCAACCAAGCTCCCTCGATGCATCTGCTCGCTAAGGTATTGATCCACACTGCGAACCATCCTCTCAACCCCTTCCACGCCCTCAGCTCATCCTACCTTCCTCAAGTTCCATACTATTCTTCCACGCCGATGTAATTTTATTTGCCTTTCCTCCTTTGTTACGAAACAACTTTTGATGCTTCCAAGTGGCTGCACGGATTCTGTTCCATTGCCTATATGCCCCCATGAAGCGTTCTCACCGAATTTCAAATGAGGGGGCTTGAGCAATAGCAAACAATGAACCTCCTTCCTAGCAGTTTTTTACATTATAGCCCTAACTTGCTGGAAAGTTGGTAAGAAACAACTAACCCTCTCCCGGGTGAAAGGGAAGAGATACTGAGAGGAAATTTAATTTTTTAAATTAGCTAATACTGAGGTTTAATCGTAAGTGTATTGTATGATTTATCTAGACTTTGATATACTGCTATAACACACAAACCCATGAAAAGAATTGAGTCAATATTCAAATTGCCTGTAAAAACCAGGTTGATAATATGCGAGATCAAGAAATACAGGACTCAATTTGTGAGGTAAAAATAAAACCTGCTACAAAGTACAATGCTTTAAGATGAAGCTCACGCATCGAAACAAGTAGCTGCTAACCTTTCCTGTAATTTGGCAAAATCATGATTAAACAGATCCAGATTCAATGATCCCTGCATTCCTCCTTGATCCTCCATCAATAACGTTATCGCTAAATTAATTGATTTAAGGATACAAGATGTTCCACAACAATGAGTAATTGATGTTGCACATTCTTTCTAGAACCTGGTGGATACTTAAGCAGTAAAGGGATCTTGAAAAAGAAAGAGATCAGCTCAGGCATAGCTGGTTCGCCGAAAATTAGTCAAAAGATTAATGTACGCTGTAGTACGCGCATTATAAGTGAATGATATTCCCCTATTCATTACAACACGTTTGCTTGTTTACACCAAAAACAAATTTCTTCGTTTCTCTCGAAGAAGTAGATTCTTTGGTTTCACATTTAAATATTGATCCGACGCGGCCAACTCCAAACGGATCGCAGAGGTTTTATAGTTCATGCTCAATTTCGTTCCATCAAGGATTTTAGAGCATTGGGAAGGAAGAAAGAGGAACGACATGACCGAACCACGGGAAAACCCGACGATATTGCAGCCGAGGAGTGGGTGTTTAAATTGCAAAATGTGGGGGCTATTTCACGCCCATATAGTGAAGTTTGAAAGAGATGAAATGGCATCAGTCATCCGTGGATTTTGTGAAGACAGAAGTAGCCCTTTGACGCCACGAAACAACGCACTCAAATAGCTTTCAGTGTCTGGATTGCAGAGGATAAGAGCAGGTCGTAAAAATTTTATTGAGGGGTAATCGCCGCAGTAGTGTGGCTATGGCATACCAGAGGATGAAGAAATGGAACGCAAAGAGCGCGAAAAGAAGATATGCATACCAGAACGAAAACATTTTTTCCCTTTCTTAACGACGAAAAAACTCGTTTTATGGTAATTACGGGCCAAAAGTCACCCGTTCGTTCATCAAAATCTAATCGCCAGAAATGTTTAGCGCTTTGACTTTCTCGATATGAAGCTCACGATGCTGCAATCATTGCTAAGTTAATGTTTTAGTATAGTGGCACTTATCAGTTGCTCATTATCTGCTTCCGAATCTTCATAAATACTTTGACGTGAGTGCAAAGAAAAGGCTGAAGAAAATTCACCTAAAAAGTGCAAATTCTAATGAGAGCTTTTCCACTTAAATGTATGAGCTCGTCAACAATTTTATAGTAGGTATTCTGTAGCGTAGGTGAATTTACTCTTTTTGATTTTATAGTAGATAGTCGTATCCTTTGCTCCAATGGTAAAATAAGAGTAAGATAATTAGGATAACGAGATTTACTATTTGTCCCTAGCTTGAATTTGCTTCGGTGGAAACCAATGGTTGAGAAAACGCCAGAAGGGAGAAAAACATACTCAATGGAGACATTACCGGTAGGAGAACTGGGTTATTTAATGTCGACAAATTTGCTGCAGAGAGCCAATTATATTATCCTAATATTTTGGAAATTGATAGTACTTAATAATTCATAGCTTATATATATATACAATCAAACTTATATATAAATTGGAATTTCCTCAGGCTTTAAAGTGGTTAATCGTGGATAATTTGGAAACACTGAATAAATACTTTACTTTGCCTAGTTTCTGAAAGAATGAACGAAACGTATAACCTGCAAATTTTTGTTGAGTGGGCTTTATTCCATCTTTTCGTGCTTCTTGATCTTGGTTTTAACGAGCGTCTCGGTATTGCTCAGATAGCTAGCAATGGGAAGCAATACGAATCATGACATTAGGATTTACATACTTCTATACTCACAATTTTAGGGTGATATTACTACGGGAAAAACAAGTCGTTTAATCTAGTTCAAATCCGTTCATATGAGGTTTAAGGGCGCAAGACCCTGGGCGATCGCCATCATTTCCTTCGCTATCCATCCTTAAGGGTGCAAACTTCGTGCTCCTCACAACATCACACTCAACATCTCGCATTTAAAACAGCGCTGTGGTTTCCACATCAAGGAGAATGACGTCAACAGAGAGAAATATTTCTCCCAAGAGGGTAGCGTAGGTGAATGATTGATGGTCGGAAGATAATGAGGAAATGCAAGGAGTAAAACGTCGTGAGCATCGGTGAAAAGCAAAATTGGTTTCGTGAGTGTGATTACCTTGAGGAGCTCGGCGACGAGATACGACCTTGCAACCGCGACATCTCTAAAATTACGATGACGAAGTAATATTGCAGTTAGAAGAAAATCGTGGTAAATGCCACGCAGTTCATCAAGGGATGGATTATGGACGGTACTCAGCAGATTTCATAGGTATACTACCATTACGGCTGCGCCATTACTTATTTTTTCTCATCGATACTCAATAGGAAAGAGTTTAAACGAGATATTTCGCAAGGAGCTTGAACGATGAAATAATATAATTGCTAGCCAAAAAATGTGTTGCATATGATGAAAAATGCAGTCTTTTGTTATCGTTCCAGTACTGAGAGTCAGCAAGACCATGATAACGATGATAGAGATAAAGATATTATTTCCATACCGACGCAATCTCTGACTTTAATCGACTGTAAACAAAAAAGAATAAGAATAAAATAAGATATCGATATTTTGAACTAGCCTACAACTGCCACATTAAAGGAATAAGTTGACTGCTCTGGATTACAGCATGTATCTGTACATAAAACAATCATAGAATTTGAGGGAAATATCTAAGGTAGAATTAAAATCTATCTGGGAAAGCAAAATTACTTACTGATTTAAAAAATTATTTCCCAGAATTGAAAGAAGTGTTTTCTTAAGCAGAAGGGGTAGTAATTCATATACATTTCAGTGATAAAAAACTTTTGGGAATAACCAGATTTGATAAAAATGAATAGCTAAAGCTTTTGAGGGTTTCTAAAGGTAAATTAGGTGTAAGGAATCGACCTGTTGGAGATTTAACCAAGATTTTACTCTAAGAATGTTTTTAACATTGAAGTATTTAGATGGGGCGATCACTAAATGCTATCATGTTTATAAACAAGCAATTTGTTAAGGTTACGACGATTAGTTCAAACTCAATAGCGAAGAGTTACGCGACTGCTTTACATGAACTGAATTTTTAGAGCAGAATGGCACTAGAGAAAATTGGAGATGATAAAGCCCTGAGGATACAACTAAGGTGAGGATATGATGTTTCTATATCCATCCTTGGTTTGCAATGAATACCTTTTGCATAAAATAAAAAACGATGATGAAGTTCGTAAAATATTGGCTGAGTGCATCATTCCTTCCTAAAACATTCGTTGTGTAGGATAAAATTCCTCTCTTACTGATTTGGAGTGAATTAAAAAGCAATTACTTTTTCTTTGAACTATTCATAATGCATTTTTGTAAACATCTTTTACTCCTGGTGTTGTTTTTGGGCTACTCACTTGAGTAGGTTAGTTTAAAACTATTATTTAACTCATGACTTTGTGAGACGTATGCAATGATTTTAAAATTCGTCGGTTAGAATGTTAGTTGTACTCATTTCTTCATTTCATGAATCCAAACTAGCTTCTCTTGTCATTGTTGTGTATAATTGAAACTCCATTTCAATTTTCATTTTAGATCAAGTTCCATCGTGTTGGAAGCTGGCCTTTGGGAGCAAGGATACCGGAACAAGGGTACAGGAAAAGGAAGAAGAAGAGGAAGAGAGGAGAGAGATATGAGATGGGGCCTGAGCAGTGGAGAGGAAGCGAAAGCGGAAAATCCCAGAAAGAGAGCTCTTGGAGTGCCGCGTGGCGCCCTTTTGGGAAATGAAGACGGCCCTCCCCACCAACGACTATTGTCCTCCACACATCGTTAACTTCCTCCCTCGCCTCGCTCTTTTCTCCTACCAACCATTACATTCCCCCTTCGGAGCATTCCTTCCCTTTCTCTCAAAGGCCACCGCTTCCTTTATCCTCCGATGCTTCCGAAAGGAATTGCGAACCAACTCATAAATGGATAGTAAAAATAAAAAGGAGGAAAATGATATAAAAACGAGTGGCTTTCTAAAAGGCGAAGGAGAAAGAGATGATATTCAGGATGGAGATAGGAAGAGATTATGGTGTATTCAGATGGCTCATCAAATCATAATATCCAGACACAAAAATAAGACATTCTGGAATTGTTTTAACGACAGATCGTTTTTTTCCTTGTCCTGTAGTCGGAACCAATTCATGTTTCGTGAACAATACAGCAATACACTTAGGAGGAAATGAGATCAAAGATCATTGGTCTGAAGGAGAGATACATTCTCAAAGCTATTAATTCTTTAAATTTTGCTTGTTCTTACGTAGGATAGAAAACGTATGCTGACAGTCCTGGATCAGGGCTGTATTAATAGCCCCCGTATCTGGGGCCTGAGCCCACGGAGCCTATCAAGAAACCCGGGATCCGAGCTATACAAGGGGCCCGCATTAAAAATTTGTCTTAATTTAAGATGAGGAATAATGTAAAATAATTGCTATGGTGGTAAATCTCTCTCCTACATTCCCCCTTGATTTCAGGAGGCCCCCGAAATGTAAGGCCCCATTGATTATCCGCTGAGGACCCCCATATTATTTGCTGCGGAAAGGCTCCCAGATTTTTCACTCCACCACCGTTTTTGGTGAACGATAACGTCAAATCTTAGCACTCGATGCGATAACTAAAACTCTGTCACTGAAATAAAGAGCTGCACCAAGAATGTGGATTCAGAATCAATGGGTCGGGAGAAGCCAGAAAAAAAGAGGAATGAGGGATTTACAGAAATGTGAAAAGGGGGCGAAAGATATTATGCTGTTGATCAACCGAGAGAGTCGATGTAGGGGAAACATTTGAGCAAGCTATTATAAGAAAAAGGAGGGCGGATGAGAAAAACCCCGCTGTTATAAGCAAATTACGGTCGGCTGTGAATCCCAAGGAGTTAGGAGACCTAGAGGACGCTTTTTTGTCGCTCTGACACGCTGTCAAATTTATCGGTCTCCAACTCACGTGTTACCAAATAGCTTCAATTGCCAATTTCGACAAATGCAAATTTCCCCTGTTCTCACCCGCAGCTTGCTGAATAAGAAGCTAAACGTAAAATGTTATATTTTAAACGCGACATCTCGTTGACATTGCTCAAAAGGGGAATTCTCCCGCCATAAAACCCGCCTAATGCGAATTCCCTCCAAGGGCGTAAACATTCACCAGCGACCGATCAAATAAGACACATCTTGCGCGACCATCCTTCGCACCGATTCGTCTCGAATTCCAATTTTTATTGCCATCAATCGAGGAAGGGCACCTATAAGGGAGAGATTGACCGCCCTCCGGACGGTTTGTTTGCGTTCGTTATGCCGAAGGTCCTTGAGACGATCGCAGAGTTGCATCTATAGATTGAGGAGGGAGGAGAAGAGGCCGGCGAGGGACAGTTACAGCATGTAGAGCCACGAGGGGAACAGAGATTTTTACGATGCGGCCCTATAGTTATGGCCGCGGCTGCGGAATACTCCCCCACCCAACCAATTTGCGAGCCCCGTTACGACGCGAATCCCATCCCCCGCCGCACAAAGCCCTTCTATCCAGCCCACCACGTTTTCTATCGCCCGCGGGATTCCCTCCACTCCACTCGCCGTCACAATAAACAGCCACTTCGGCCATTTTATCGATGTGCGTGATTATGTCGTAAGTGTGACGTAATGAGCTCCCCGATTTTGATGGCGACGACAATGTATAGAATTGCGTCGGTATCGTTGGGAGGAGTGGAGGAAACTAATTTCCCCGATAAGAGCCTCTCCCTTTCTGCGAGGCGGCGAAAATTATTGCCCCAATGACAAAAATCTTATCTCCCGTCCCGCCCGAAATGTGTGATCCCGTCGGTCGGAATATCCCTTGTTTACTCTTCCGTTACTTTTGCGAAGTCTGCGTTCGCCCTTTTCGGCTCAAGGAATGAGTCCCCTGAACGCTTAAATGAATCCGTGCCACGCGATGAAATTAGCGCCGTGATTATGTGAATGACGCTTTCGTGATGCTACAAAGGGAGAGCGTGATTCATGTGGCTAGCAATAGATTAAAAATCTCATCGCCTTAATTATTCGCAAGAGAAACTTTGATGACTCACATGCATGCTACACTAATTAGTCAAGTACAGACTGAGAACATATTAAATGGGTGACTTTTTTCCGTCAAAACATAATTAAATACAGAAATGTTGGTTTATTAATTCACGTATACAAGTCGTACACAATTTTATGGGCTAATTCGAAACTTTTTGTTGATATTAAGTTTGGCTATTAATTATACGTGAGGAAAATTTGTTATTTTTTGTTTGATGAGTTAGGCGAGAGAGTAAAGGATCCCTGCTTGTTTTATTAAATTACGAATCGCCGAGGGGCGGGTTATATTTAGGCGCATTAGGCGTAAGCTTAAGGACCTCATCCACATTCGGGACTTAATAACACTGTTCTCATGAACAATCAGTTATTTTTTGCTCTTTTTTTGCTTCAACAAAAAAATCCATTTGCTGAGTAAGCCTACATAATATGTTTATACAGACTACTCGTATTAGGGTGCTTTTGTCACTGTATAGAGTCTACCCATCTTTCTTTGTAATTTATAAAAATACATCATATTGTAATTCAAAACATTTTACTTGGTTGACTGAGATTTCTCTGGAATTTGTATATGCGTATTTAAGAAAAAATCGAGTTTGTAGTCATTGTTCCTAGTGGGGGCCTAAATCTGATATTATCGCCTAGGACCTTTGTTATTTTAACTCTTCCCATAGTATTAACTCTGATCTTATATAGCCCGTTGTAACCCTTTGTTGGTGGTAGATATTCTAAGCATCCGAGTCAATCAACGCCATACAAGAGCACTACGTCATGCTAGTTCCAAGCTATATTTATCTGCATACATTTATATTTTGAGACGTAAATAATAATGACATTGTTCTAATATAAAACTCCTCACGGGACAATAAGGTTATTTATTGAGTGATCTCACCCCTATGCCGTAGGCCGCTGACCTCGAGACCCGCTAGCTTAGCTATCTGTAGAAGTCGCCTTGCTCTCAAGCCTTGAATATACTCCTTTCCTACTCAAAGACTACTTTTTATGCCATTTTGGAAACAATTTTCTCCGCCCCCACGTGTTACTAAATAAGGGAATGGGGAATTTAACATGAGGGAAAACATGTGGAACTCTTATCTAAAAATCGACTTGGTGACTTGTCATTTGGCGAAAACGGTTAATCACCATATTTATTAAACAATAATTGTACAAGTTTTCGTAAAACGATGAAAACTTCAAAGAATGGTTTTGGCATAAATCATGCCATCTTCATGTCCTTTTTTTTTGATGATCTAAGTTGTTTCCGGTTATTGAGGTTTTTATTGTATTGTAGAAAATTATACAAGTATTATTTATTAAATAAGGTGAAATCTGATCTGTTAAAACCCCAGAATGAATCCCATTGATTAATCGATAGAAATGCTACTCCTCTGAGTCAATTTTTTACCAATTATTTGCATGATTCGACAAAGATAAATATAAAGATATCAGTTGATTTGCCATCTAGTACAGAAACGAAGTCTACATTGAATGAAATCATTAAAATTCCCGTTCTCCTTAAATATCTGAGTTTAATCTAATAAAAATCGATTACTGGAACGCGTAAGTCACATTAAATATAAAAGAAAATTCCCAATAACTCCGTTTCGAGCGGTTTCAACAATCTGATTTCATTCCTTCAACGTCACCCAATCGATTCGAGCCTTTCAGAAAAAGCTCCAGTCGGAAATTGCGCGCAAGATTGCCAACGATCTGACTCAGATCCACCATCCACCCACCGAGGCAATAGAAACGTTGACCCCGAGGAAACTAACGAGCCGTAACTTATATTAAAAATAGAAAGTCTTCGAGTTATCAAAAACTACATTTTAGAGCGACATTACGAGCCCTAGAGTAGGTTCCGGAAATGTTCTCCGGAGAGAATAGCCTCCATAACCCGAGTCCCACTGCATGTCTCCATGGGCCTTTATGCTCGTGCAAAGTTTGCCACGATAAGACACGGCACGGAACCATTATATTTATAGCTCCGCGTCGATTCCACGCTCATTTCCATTCCTCTTTCCCGAAGGCATTAGCATTTCTTATCTGCGCGCCAACCCGGATTTTTTCGCTTTTTTCCGTTTTCAATCCGTGCTGCGTCTCGTAGTACGCCCTGCAAGAACCTATAACTCTCCGCACGTGACTCAGTCGTCACCGAGGCGCTCTTTTGGCAAACGATGCCTTCTCCCTGAGCTATCCTTTTCTCTCCCGTCTCCGCTATCTTTCTCTCCTCTCTCTCCATCTTCCCTTGTCTCTCCTGCGCTTATTTGCATCCCTTTATCTCCCCCCGCACCGGCTCCCGCACCCTCCGCTATCTCCGCCCTATCCAATTTCCTACACCCTTTCCCTCTGCATCGCATTTCTTATTTGTTTCCTCCCATTCGCCTAATATATATCTTCTCCCCTAAACGTACGCTCCTCTCGCCCTTTGTAAATTGTAAGTTAAAATCTAATTTACGACGTTACCGCTACACCTCCACACCCTCGCCACCTCCAACCCTCCTATTCCTCAACCCTCTTCCACCCAATCCTCTCCGACCGATTCCGCCCCCGCTTGCCTCATACCCACCACCACTCCCATACCCTTCCATCCTCGTGCATTTTGGAAGACTGTGCAGGTTAAAGGTGATTTTTAACGGCGATTATCCGTAACTCTTTGTTGAGGTTTGGATGATTTTCAAGGCATAAAACAGGGGGAAATTAAATTTGTCATGCTAAGTTTTCTATACTGATTCGGAACCGCAGCTGAAGTGTATGGCCACAAAATCCATAATTCTTATTCCTTGATCCCTATACCGCGCCTCAATTGGTGGAAGGTAAGTATAAGCATGGGCATGTCTTAAACTCCATGAAATGTGAACAGAAAATAACTATGAGTTATTCAAAGCTTTCTATTTTATTTCTCTCCTTCTGGTGGAGCTGTGTTAAACACAAAGGAGAAAACAAAACTTGTACTGTTACTTGTACTGGAACAGTACCAGTTGTGTTCTTCTTCGTATTTAATTATTGTTTTCAGGCATAGCATATTCACCTGGTGAAAATGATTAGCGACTTCTAAATTTTTGATATCATAACTCCGAAGAGAAATTCGATAAAATATGATTCTAAAATCCATTGCGGCACAAAAATAATCAGACGAAAACGAGTCTTTGGTGATGACACGTTAGATCAGGATCGTACGCAATACACGCACGCACGCGGGCCGTGATGCGGCTCACAAAACGTTTCTAAACGGCCCACCAATCTTCCCAGGGATTGGAAAATGAATTCTGACGTTATAGTTATATAGTCCATTGATAGAGTGGGTGTACATTCTTGAGAGTCTTACATATACAGAAATCATATCATTCCTTTCTGCAATGAAACATATGTTACATATGCTGTCTGAATAGCTTGTAGACCTGTTTTCGTGCATTGTGTCAATGATATAAACTATGAATTCGCATGCGTACATTTTTATGTGGGCGTAGATAATGATTTTTTAAGTAGACAAGAAAAAAATGCGAAATACTTATATGTAGGAAAGGTTGCCTACTTCAAGGCGTCCATGCTGTCCCTCGATTTTCCAACGAGGTCGCGGGCTAAGTTTGGATAACCCTATCAGTCAAAATACATCACTGTACACGTTGTATTTTTAAGAGGCAATTGAACTGGAATATTTACCCCGAAAAATGTATGTATCTAATATATTTCTCAGATCAGGGAAAAATCCAATGTTTTTGGTTTACAGCGACATAGTTTTATTCCAAAGAGCCCCTTCATTTGTTCCATCAGGGCCGTAACCAGGATTTGTCCATGGGGAGTTTAGAGCCATGGAGTAGAAACTAAATTGCCTAAAATATATGATCAGGAATACTCCCACCCAAAATGAAATATAAAATGATTTATTTCAACACTTATACCCTTTGAATCTCCAGCGGTGTTAGTACGGCATAATTGCGTGATGCTATCCTCTCGCATGCTATTGTTTATTGTTGGCTCCCATGAGGGGAATTTGAACCCTCCGAACTACCCCTTGGCTACGCCTCAGTGTCCCATCAATAAAACGTGGTAGACAGCTAATGTTGTTCCCATTACGCAGGAGTAGATTCTTGGTAGAGACTTAACCCATCGAACACTACGTGCAAATATCCCCGCGCGAGCTAAATATACATCGCGACGACTTTAGATTGATAATAAAAAAGACGCAAAGGAAGGCGTGCCTTCGCTACAATAATAGACTCGCAACATTGTCTTACGCGCGCGTAATTCTCTTTCTACATCCGTCTCGGAACGGCAACAAACACGGACGAAGCCATAGTCAGCAGCAGCCTTTAGAGAAGCAGCGTCCCTGAAGTTAAGGGGCGAAACGGGGGAGGCGCCTCGCAAGGGGAGCGAGACAAGGAGTCGGATGAATAGAGTGACGTATTTATGGTCGGAAAGGAGAGATAGATGCGAAGGATGCAGGAACTCGGCTGAGTCGCGGGCGTAGAGAGCGTGGGGAGAATGCAGCCGAGCGCCTTCCCATCCAGAAATATGTATCTTGTCCTCCGGGGGTATGGAAAGGGGTGAGGATGCATGGGACTGGGAGGAAAAGACCGTTGACAAAGGGTTTTCGTGGATGCAGCGAGGCCGATGGAGGAAACTCGAATAAGAAACGAGGCCCGATTTTAAAGATTTATGAAGCGGAATGAGCAAAGAGACTCGAAGGGTGGAATTCACGTGTTGAACTTTTTTTTTGATGCTCGAGAACATACGTGAGGCGAAATCGGGTCTTCGGTGTAAAGCGCCGCGCACGTTATGACCTCTGCAGTAAAGGGCGTGCGAGAGGAGGATCCTCGCGAGGTTTGGCGAAATTTTCGCCCTTAGCGAGTTAAAATGGTCGTTTTTCCGTCGGAATGGTGGAATATGGAGGCCATTCAATCTCCCGGAATGATCATGTGTTACAAGTTTCCTCGCGATGCACGCTACACTTTTCGTGGGATTTTACTGCGGTGAGAATGGATCGCTCTTAAGTCAGTTGCGCCCTGAAGCCTACGGAAGTGGATAAGTCGGCGAAAGCAAACTTTAATTTGCCTTTTTATTAAGAATTGCAGCAATGAAGCATTCATCGAGGACAATGCATTTGGTATGACTGATAATTGCTACCATTAGCAGATTCGGATGAAGATTTTTTGGAGGTTATTTTTGCAAATTTATATCTTCACATTCTTAAATTTTGAGGTATAAGGCGAAGGCAATAATCACTCACCCCTTCCCTAACAAGTTTTGCGTATTTCATACAAAAAGCATACTAATTGTTTATGTGCTTTTACTAAGAACGGAGAGAATGTCTTTTTTCCCCTTGGACAGATATTTATTATTATATTTCAATGCTTCATTTCCTTGAACTTTAACCTGTTCACTGTACATCCACATGTTAGATAAAGCAATACAGACGTACAGATGGAGTGCAGATAAACGAAGGCATGCTAGACAAGTTCAATACGCTCGACAACATAACTGAGATTTCTTTTTAAATGTAAAAGATGGTCCAAAAGAAGAAAATTTTAAATACAAGATGGCTCGGGAGTGACTGGATTTTAAACTGCTCTCCTCCATGGGATATCTCAGGTGCATCAGGATAGTGGTTAATTACAGACATACACTAATGAAAAAATCTTATGCATGGTTCAAAAAAGTTTATATTCGATTTTTCACAATAACTACGCTGATATCTAGTATCCTGAGCATATCGATTTAGACAATCTCTTTGAAATGACTTGATTAATCGGAAATATACTTGTAAATCACAATACTTGAAATATGCCTTTAATAAACGCAAGAACGACAAAATATGCCTCTGATTTTGCTGTATTAATCCTGTGTGATAGCGCAACTAGAATCATTCAAGCGAAAGAGTATTTGCAGCATTTTTGCATTTAACTTGTCGCACAAAGTTACATTCTGAAAGGTTAAGATTTGAAACCAATGAATAACTATCTCGCTGACGATACATTTATCTCTCATCAGATTCGTCTCGTAAAAAATTGATAACGAAACCAGGAAAAATTCTGACCAAGCTCGGTGGCCTCCGGGTCATCAATAGACAATGCAAGGGAGGAAAAATCTTCCGAGTTTAAATATTCCGGGTTCGCTCATCCGCCTCGGCATCTCAGCCCTTTCTCCTTCTCTTCGGTAAAAATCCGTACATCCGTCTCTCCTCCCCTCCCACACGCGCACTCGGGCTCATTTATCTTGCCTCTCCTTTCTTACCGTGACACCTCGCCGTGGAAGGAGTGGTTACCGCGGGGGGCGTGAGGAGGCGAGCGATCGGAAGTGGGGAGAGGATTCGGTGTCTTGGGCGAGGGGAAAGAAAGAAAGAGTACCTGGTGAATAATTTATCCGATAGGCAGAGGCGGTAAACAAGGGGGGGAAAAGGGGTTTCTCTTCGGGGGGAGTGAAAGAGGAGAAAGGAGGAGAGATGGAAGGGTCTGGGTGCTTGTTACCTGTTTTGCCAAGGGCTCCAAAACCCCTCCCACCTGAAAACTTTAGCTGCTGCTACATCTCTCCCCCAGAACATCCCTTTACCTCCTGCCTCAAAGTCCCATCATTCTTAAGGAAATGTTTCTCCTCCCTCGGCTCGCATCTCTTCGCCAGAAAGCCCATCACTCACTCGTGCAGAGGAACCCTCCCACGGCCCCGCCTACCAAGAGGCCCGCCATTACCTTATAAAAACATTCTCACACGGCTGCGCTTTGGCACGATTTTACAGAGCGTGGTCGCAATTATAAATCGTTTATTTGCGAATATCTGCGAAGCGTTATGCTCGAAATGAATGAACGTCCGGGCGAGAGGGGAATTTAATCGACTATGAAAGCGTGAGGTCTTCTGTAATGGAAATCCCGAGACGTTAAGATAAATATGTACAAGGTTCCTTTCGTTTCCTTTGTTTCCGCGCCTCTTTTTTGGGCAGAGCCAATTTTTACGCCGGCTTTATGTAACCGGTGTTATTCGGTGTCCTACGTAACTCTTAAAGTCGTGGAATACGATTTCGAAAAGATTGTTTCCGTTAGCACAAAGGTTGTAAGAAAGCCAAGAGTGTGAATCCGAGGAAAAAAAGTCTATCTCGCAGCCTTTCACAAACCATGTCAGCGGAAAGGCAGTAAGTGATCAGGGAATTTAAATGAAAATTTCTAGAAGGATTGATACAATACGTGTTTTTGCTTTCTTTTAAATTACTAGCTTAATTTTTTTATCGATACATACCTACCATTCAAATTTACCCTCTTAAAAGTAGATGTTACTGTAATAATTTCAGATCATGTTAGTCGTTCTTGAGGAAAAGTAAGGATAAGTTAGCAGAAGAAAAATTTGGATAATGCTGTAGAAACAGATGGCTGATTGCATTTCCTCTTGTTACAGTAAGTCCATGGATTTGAAAACGTGTCTTCATATGAAAAAAGCAACTAAAATTTTATTTCTCACTGACAAAGAGGGAAAAACTATTTGATTTGAAGAATTGGATAGTTTAGAAATGTTATTGCTAGTCATCTGTCGATAGCATCGTTATAAAGTTCGTGACTAAAGCTGGCGTTCACGTCTATCTAAAAATCACTAGGGGAATTTTTATTTCCATTCGACCTTTCCGATTAGATACTTTGTAGCACGAGCAATTTATTCGAGATAACGAAACCTTAGTTTGCCATTCTCTTGCTCCAATAAAAATCATTCGAAACCCGGCATATATATATCAAAGAAATAAATGGAACGGTCTACCTCGACGCTCTATTAAGACGTACAGCTTATGAGCACCACAAGATTTCCGATATAATCTCACGTATACACAACGTCTGCAAGAGAGCGATTCAAGTCTCAATTTATGCGCATAGCAGTTTACAGGAGATCGAAAATAACACCTGAAGGAGCGTCATTTTGCATATTATGGTTACGAGCCGACCAGTTATTAAAAGTGCGAGCTAAATAAGCCGGAAGTGAAAATATCGGTCTCGTAAAATAGAGACGCATTCAAAAGAACCGTTGTACTTCACGATGATTTTCTGTACATGGACACTAATATTTTATTATTTTATAACTGATATTCTCTTTCATTAACAGCGAATAAACTAAACTGGCTAAAGTCTTTTTTTCAAATGAACGAAGTTACACTCTTTAACTCATTCTGTCTAACGTCTGATTTTTCATAAAAATAGCTAAATTAATAATTACTTTCTAGGCATACATGAAATCGACAATGATTCGGAATAAATTACAAGAATAAAATCAGTGACAGATTTTGTTAGGTACTTACTTTTATGTCGAGTATCTTATTCTGCAGATTATGAACATGATATATTTATTCATACTTAAGACGCTCTTCGAATCTCAATTACAACCACATTCTAGAACTCAAGATAAACGAATCAATAACTAATACTTCAAACTAGTTTTGCAAATGCTAACACGCGATCAGAGAGAGAGTTAAGTTTTCTGCACATCAAACGAGTAAAAGCATGAAATAGGGGAGTGAAACTATAATCCATTTTCATTTTTGAGAAAAACACAATCTAAATCTCGAGCCTCTAATTTTAACAACATGATATAATTTCTGACCATGAAGAAAACTTTTGTCTTTACTCTCTCTGTTTCGCAAAATCAACGGAAAGAATTTTCAAATTGCAAGCTACCAAGGCTCGGGGCGCATGATACTTGTTTTGAGGTCATATATGATTAACGAAGTAGGTTATTGCGAATCGAACATTAACTGAATCCTCATAAATCATCACGCAAGATTAAACTATGAGGGCTTGTTATGATTGCTTTTTATGAATGTGCTTGACACTACCTAATAGATTTCGTACGTTTCTATTATTAAGGGTTGCGAATATTCCATCCCAAACTGTAAATAGGTATTCATGATTAAGCCTAGAAGAAAAAACACGGTCACATTTGTGCATTACGAGCTGATGACAATAAGAACGAAGTAAAACGTAAAAACCAAGAGCGTTAACTGGAAATATTTGTATGATTAATATCAAGTGCGAGGTGTCAGTAAATAACTAAAGAAGTTACAAGCAATGAATAACCTTATTATCACATATAGAAGAGCATTTTTAGTAAGAATTAGTTTTCCCAGTACCCCCAAAGTTTATTCAGAGATCTTTTCGTTGCCATAATTAAGAAACGTTAAAACCAATTATTTTCTGGAGTATCTCTCAGAGTACATATCTCTCATGTACAATGTCGCATGATTAACTACATTTTATTGCATTATACCAAGTATTTCAATTACTAAACCATCCTTTATCTACCGCAATTGCACATAATTGGTCTATTTCTTTCTTCTGACGTACTAAGTTAATTTTATTTATTTTTATTAATTACTCTTTCATTTAAGTTTTACTTGTATTACATTTTCCTAATTTTTACTTGTTCTTACACATTTTTCTTCGTTGATGCGTGAATATTTAGTAATACATGTTTATTGAAAATGTCTTATTCCAGATGACGAATTCTCTTGATAATGTAATCTATTTACCTGAAATGCTTCATTTTTTATTATCTATAACATGAAAAGTACTTTCTTTTTAATCCCCTGAGTAACGGATATCTTTCCGCTAACAACACGTGTTTGAAAATCAGTACTCCATGCATCATTTTTTTCAATGAAACAGTTAACTAGCGCGATTACCCGGGGACTCAACCTTCCAGTTGCGAGTAACGAGACTTTCATTGTTTTTCTGCGCTTCAGTATTGAAGTTTATCGCATCTTTGATCCGCTTAACCTACTCTTTCAGCCTCGGGTTAGTGGTACGGTCGTGAGTCGCCTTCGTCCATTCTTCGTGTGGATCAGCTGGTCCGAGAAACTGGAGACGGCGGAAGAGACGTCGATTTTGAAAAGAAGTGGGCCAGGCCGTGCACTCCTCCGTGTCAGGGTCACCCGAAGAGCGAGAAAGAAGAGTGGGCGAGGGGCGGTCAAGGGGTAGGAGGACCAACCACATGTGCAGCCCAAGTGCAGACGAATGGGTAAGAAAGGCCTGATAGGTATCTTAAAAGCTTACGGCACAAAAGATGTGCGAACAGACATTCTCATTTAGGGTGATGAACCCCGCGCATCTGCCATGAGCTTTTGAGATTGCCATAGCGTTCTGATGGAGTTACTACATGCGGCGCTTAGGACTCATCTCGATGATTATCATCATTGCCTTCTTTCCTCTTCCCTGATTAAATTCGAGTTCAACTAAAGAAAGGCCATTATAAAAATGTTTGCTCTCTCGAATATATGCTTAATAAGTGGCACCGTTGCATTTCAAATAGAAATCTGAGGTAGACAGGGAAAAAACGCAGTTTTCATGAGCATTCTGAGATTCATTTCTAGGAAGTAGTTATTTTCCAGGATTTACATATTGATTACGAAGCCAATGATTCAAATTATCTACCGCAAATGAGGGTCCGATGACGGCGTCCATACAAAGTAAGATCGTCGTGTGATAATTGAGTTAAAAGAAGGAAATGAGAAGAACGTCACGCGAATCACGCTGAAAAAAATATACTCCGAATACCAAACTGACGGATAACCGTGTCTCGTTCTTTTGCAATTAATATCCATGATGATGAATAGATTAGTCTGTTACGGATAAGAGATATTATCCAGCAAATGATGGACTCCGGAGAGAACAATCAGAAATATCCTACTGAGTTACGAAGCGTTAAAATAATTCTGGCTATTTTTATCCTACACTGTCTACTATTATTGTGTTTGAACTTTACTTTTGTGTAGCTCCTTATATGCTACATGATTTGAAAAGAAGTAGAAAAAAGTTCCAAAATAAAACCTTCTTTAAACTTAAACAATTTTTATGGGGAAAGTCAGTTATTAACATCCCTCTTTGATGTTTGAATATGAACTTAATCTTAGGACTACTCTTTGCTTGGAAAATGGGAGGAGAGTTGATCTGTTATTTCCATGGTAACAGAAATAAGAGATTTCTTTACTGATTCTAGTTAATTATATATTCTTTAGTTTGCTTTAAACGCATTACAACTTTTCCCTAGTTTCATTCGTACATATATTTCTAAAAGAAATCTGAATTACTAAGAATCAGCTTCCTGATTGTGTGCCTACATTGCGTCAATCACCCTAACATGTGAATTGCAACGGAAATTTTTTTCATATCATCAGAGAAAGGACGATGAAGACTAAGATATGTTGCGCTGTTTCCTTTCGCGTTATATTTGCGTTATAGCCACGTGTCAGCGTCACGTTTTATGACGATTCAAAAAAGGACGATAAAGTTACCAGAAATACATAATAAGCAAAGTTCATCCAATTTTTTTTTCTCATAATATCTGCAGTAATTTGAAATTCACGGGTGACGGTAAATGGGTTTAATTAAGAGCACGAACCTTTTTCATTTCCGCAATGTTTTGAACGCACTCTACTTCTTAGATGCTAGATCGCATACTCTCGAACTTAGAAGTTTTGAATGACCTAAGCATTATGTTTGCAATAAAGAACGCCATTGCAACATCTATAAACACCAGTATAATCGTAATATTATAAGGAGTCCATATAAACTTCACAGTTTAAACGTTACTTATTCGATACAAAATCTAAACATTGACATTTAAACACAATAACATAACTTTTACTTACCACAGACGACTCTGTCGAAGGGACTCATCCAATCTGAAAGATAAGATAAACAGAATTAGAAATAGTGTTCAAAGCAAATAAGTAATGAATTTCTGATATAAACCATTTACTTATCGCTACTTTTATTCTATCATTGAGATAAATGTTGCATTTTCATAACATTTACGGCATAATGGTTATCCTTTTATCCACTTGCCAAACTTTATCAATGACTTACTAGTAGTAGTAGGTGGTCAACTCTAGGACCAAACGTTAACATTCCAATTTATCCACCCAATATTTATATACATGGATTATTTACTAATATCTCTGAAAGAGGGTTGATTACAATTTCGTTTCAACACAGAAACTATCTACATCTGGATTGATAATACCTTGCAAGCTGCATATTGGCGTGTTGCAGAGGGAATGACACTAAAATAACATTATAATAACAAAACATATTCTACAGTAAATCAATAGAAAAGGAATACTGTTTTACCAAAACCACGAATTGCTGGGATTTCGAACCTCTAATTGAAAATCATCAAACACGTTAATAGATAACAACTTTGGTTTATTATCCTACAGCATATCAATCGATACTTCGGTTTAAGTATACTAGCTCATTGCAAAAGAAAAACGAAAGTGGAAATCTACGAGGAATATGATATCAAAAGGAGGGAAAATGTATTTAGCGATTCTTTTGTGATTCTCTCGCCGTTAACGAGAGGAACGCCGGTACGACGGCGCTCAAACGACCGGTCGTAAGAGGGCTCTTTCGCGGTATCTCAGGTCGTAGCGGTCCGCCCTCGCCTGCCTAAAACCACTCGTATCTTTAAGTATAAATAAATGCATCAATTAGAGTAGATTCTAGATGTGTGTAGCATAATATCACAATGGCTATCTAAACAGTTTTCAAGAAGAGTTGACAAACCCCATCATCATTTACATCTATTTTCCATTTAACACAAACAAGTACTGAATACCAATCTTGTAAACTAAGCAATGTTCAAAAATTTACTTTTTCTAATCTAAAACTAATTATCATTCAAATACTATATATTTATGATAATAGGAAATTTTATTGAACCAATAAGTTACTGATATAGAATGAATATTACAGTTCCTGCGTAATACTAATTTATTGAGGTCGTTTGCGTAAGAATACCAATTTTTCTGTTCAGATAGTCTAGTGGATGCGCATTTTCATAGCTTTATTTTTGACACCGAACTTCTCATGAAAAGCTACCGGAAGCAGGCTAATGAAAGAGCAAACATTTAGGATCCTGCAAAACTCAGGCGAATGGCTATCAGCCCAAACCAATTGCCCAGCTTTTTTCATAATCTGTGTAAACGACTTCCATGATCTACCGCTAATTTTTTTATGAGATGGATTATTTTCGGTTATTCTAACATTCATGGTTCATTTTTCTCTCTAATTCGAGGAATAAACAAATTGTTTAACTTATTCCAAATGAGAATTGTGAATGTTATTTTTTTCTCATTTGAAAACTAAAAACACATGAGTTTTTGTTCCAATCATTTTAGATAATGTGTGTAATGATGTTAAATAAAAAAACCCGTATTATTCCGACGATAAAAACTTGCTGAAGATCTCTTGATTAGTAAATGCCTCAGTTTGCTTTGAGCACGACCACAGTCTCCAAATGTAATGATAATACACTTGTGATTCGGGGAAAGGTAAGACACCTTAGGTCCTAAGGTCTATTCTAATCATCATGATGTTAACATCATGATGATTAGAATAGACCTCAAATCAGTCTGTAAAAATCATCAAATCAGGCCGTAAGGGAATCACAATGACTTTATGACACACGAATATGATTGTAGCAATGAAAATTGTATGTGTTAAAAATTCCATACGAATAAGGCGATGAAATATGGAAATGAGTTTCCAGAAAATAAGATAGAAGGTAATAGTGCCCCATTTTGGAGATATTCTCAATAGCTGTACGCCCAGGATAATAAATATATGCTTCAATACACTTTCTTTCTTCCTATAATAGAAAATAAAATGAATGTTACGTCCGCCAGTTCTACTACAGTATCAAATTGTCAAATTTCTTAATTAAAAGAAAGTCAGTGAGACAAACGAAACTACTAAAAATGTATTTTACATTGCTACACGGGGGAAGGATACCTTTCAGCATTCCTTCCAATTATTGCCTTCTCCTTTTGGGTACAATTTTCTGAACTGAGAAAGAATTTGTACAAATCGATATTAATGCTTAAAGTTAATGAGAAAGTTTACTTCAATCATGCTTCAAACTCATTCTCTTCCAACACTTTATAGCAGTGATTCTTATCTTTTATTCTCAAGATGTGTTCTCGTACCCAAAATTATAAGATTTTACATAAACGACAAACAAAAATTGGGCTTCTATATAGGAAATCTTAATTGCTCAAACAAACTTCTAAAATGCTCCATAAGAAATGATCGTTTACTTGATCGTCACTGCAACTTGGTAGGAATCAGTTCTCTTTTTATCACAACGTCTCGCACCCGCTGAACAAGTTTTTCGCATGGGGTGCATGCATCCATAGTTAAGAGCCAATGCTTTCTAGATGGCGTTAAATCTATATTAAGTTACAGTGAAAAACTGAGGAAAGATTTACCATTATTTGTTCATGTTTGCTTGTCAACATACAGTAACTCCGCTAGAAATTAAACATCTCTCTTCTCATAGAATCAAATTGTATATTGAGATGTAGAAGGTGTTCGAAGAGAACTCCTTCCAATGAATACCAATCTTATTAAAGATATTTACTGATTGATATCACTTTTCGGCGGGAGAAGTAATTTATATTCATTACCAACATCTCCATATGCAAGACGTGTCTAGATATAGCGAAATTAATTTCTAGATTCAGTCTTTAAGAAAGCTGGAAAGGTGAAAGCCCAGGGCTAATCGATGAGAGTACTTTACAGCAGATATCATTGAATTTAAACTCCCTCTTCGCTCCGCCTAGCTTTTCCGATGGACGCCGCTCAGATGCGCGCCCCGACGCCGCAACAATCCCCTGCTACTTCGACGCGCGTCTCCCGAAGTGGGATGCGCACTCCCAATTACGCTCTCTACTCGGGATAAAAATTCGTCATCGCCACACAACAATTTCCATCATCGCTAGCCACTCGCTATCGATCAAACAACCATCTATATTTGCTCCGCATAAACCTTTATTCATCCTCAGGTAGAAAGGGACAAGGAGCGTGTGGGCCCTTGACGAGCTTCGACATAAAATTACAATAAAATAAATGATGCTCAAAAGGATTCTGCGATCAGTTTTAAAAGGGGACAAAATGTTTATTGGCGTCATTACGGTAGATGACCGGCCATCTGACTGGTAGTAAAGAGGCATTTTTTCTGTGAGAGGAGAGGAGGCGGAGGGACTGGAAGCGACGATTTCGAGGGAGGACACCGTCCCGAGATCTGCCGACAACGAGTAGGTCATTACTTGCGCGCCGTCGAATCTCCCTACGCATCGATGACCTCTTCCCTATCAAAATATTGTATTCTCACGCCAGAATCTCCTCTCCCACGCCCACTGATGGAATCTATCGAATACGCGAAGACACGGACCTTTTCTCTCAAAAACCCTGGAATTACTTCCACACTCTTCACTTTTGGACCCAGCGATACCTTTAACTTCCTTTCATCCTCCGATTATTGTTCATACAAATGATTCAACCAAGGCAGAAGGAAAGTCGAAAAACCTTCTTGAGTTAGGACCGAGCCCTGCGGTTGTAGAAGTTAAAAAAAAAACAAGATCAGAATACTTTTGAATGTATCCAGTACTTGAAATTAAGCATTTTCTATGGCGGATCTACTCGTACAAGTGTTTGGTTTAATCCAGAACGGACTTGAGTGAAATAACAATTAAAGTTCGAATTGCGATAAAAGCTCGTGAGGCACGCACCTATCCTGGAGCGATTTTATGTTTCAGTAATTTAAATATCATATGCTATTTAGTTTAATCTTTTCCGAAATATGAAAAATAGAACAGCTATTTTCTCAATTGTTTCATCATGTAAAGCCATGGCAAATGTATCTCTCTTATAAAAGAAATTTTTTATGGGGGCGGTAATTAACATCCCAAGCCTCGGCAGGCAACTTTCTAGGAGTGTACCCGCCTAGAGAAATGAAAAATAAAGCAAAAAGAACTTTATGGAGAGTAATTAAGTCGACATTACTTTACTTAACAGTTCGAGATAAGTTGTATTTAAATCTAGGTCTCCTGACGAGGTTTTCTGGAATCGCTCCATGGGCTAAAGTATGCAAGCTTTTGTTCGGTGCCTATCGATGTCTTTACAAAAATTCTTAATGACATTTGAGATTCCTAGATTGATTGCCTAGATAGATAGTTAATCTCTTTTGAAAACGAGACTTTCGGTGACATCAATCCTTAGTTTAAATAGATGTCTACGATTAAATTAAGGATAGGATTCAAAAGAAAATTAAACAGCATTTTCATTACCTCATCATATGTTTTCCCTTTCCTAGGAGTTGTTTTCTTTGAACTTTGGCGGTAAATTGCACCTAGAATTGATTGCTTTTCAAATAACACTTCATAACAGATATTTTTTAACATATACATATCGTAGCTAAATTCAGCCCTCCTCGGCCAAAATCCTCTAAATTATACGCTACTGGGCAAAAAGTAACCCTGATCAACAACGGAACTTTTCTTCGTGATAATTATATTATTTAATTGCTATAAAAAATTCGTAGGGTCCCCTTCGCCGCTTAGAGTCTCTCTGAATCGAACAAGTGGAGTATTGCGTCCAACTGGCCATATTTTACTCCTTCTAACGTTTGTCACAAAAATAAATTTTCAAGCCAAAGAATTCCTTAAATTTTCATTTTGTTGTAATTCGATAAATTTCACACAAACGACTAACATCTAGCACTTTTCCGTTTTCCATCCAAATGTTTACTATAACATAATCATTATGAACATATTGAATAGCTGAAGGGGAAAACACGAGGTTAAGAGGAAGAACGTATTTTATTGGCAGAAAAGAGCCACGATGGAAAGTATTTATTTGGATTCTTGTAGCGATTTTCGAAAACGGTAAGCTTAGCAATCAATTCTGTCGAGTTATTCGTTGTTTATTCGATAAATAAGTATTCTGTTATTGTCTCAAGATTGCACGAGTGTTTATCACTGCGTTTCCAAAATATATGCGTATGTTTGCATGTGTGTATATATATACCTATATATACTCTTGTATATATTTAAAGCTTTTCGCTGTTTTTATGAAGATAGTGAAGTAAATGGATGCCTGTTCTGCTTGCTCGTTATCCACCACTAACCACTAACTCGATAGAGGGTGGGACATTAACATACCTCGAGTAAGCTGTTAAGAAGTACAGCAGTTATCTTTTGAAACAATTTATCGAGAATATTACTCGATATAAGGCGAAATAGCCTCTTATGGTTGTTTTCAACCAGTGTTTACACATTAAAACTCACAGCTCGTTCAGATGCCGGGCAATCCAGAATTTCGCGTCAAGTAGAAGAGAAAACTACACGTGTGGCAACCCTTCTTCCACCGACAGGTGTTCCAAAGTGAGGATATCGAAAAACATATTCCTTCATCCCGATTAAGGATTGCTGGGCTAACGAGGAGCACGACGATAATGTCCGTCACGATGGCTTCGAAGAGCAGGTGACGTTTGGGAGTCCAAAAAGACGGCTTTGTCGGCGCTCCGAAGGGAGGCGAGGGAAAGGGCATCGCTCCGAGACGCGATGGTCGGAACGACTGCGGAGAGAGTTCAAACGGAACTATCTGAAGAAGAAAGTGCGATGTGAAATGGGCACCTTTTACAAGCACGATGAAGTAGCAGCTTTTACACCTGGCATCGCATTTCTGCAAACGATGACTAAAAATGTGCAACATGAGTTTGATCTTTGAACATCCATTTCCTTAATACGCAGGTTCCTAGTGTTATGAGGTGCTTGCTTTTCCATCGTTTCCGTTTCATGCCTCTTTTTAATCGTCAAAGATTTTAAATTTAAATATGAGATTTCTTGAGCTGATTCCCTTTTAAATCGATCGAAAATTTCCCTTTGCTTTGAGAGTAATAACAATGGAAACATCCTTTGTGATAGATTGCGATGATGTCGTTCCCTCTGAATGAAGGAACATAAAAATATCACATTCGCATCGCATTTAAAACAAAGAATTTTATCTCTGCATTAACTTCAGTTCTTTGTAAAGCAAATAGCGCATGGACCTAAAGTCAGAAGTTATATGTTGTACGCATTAACGATATATTTATTGAACTTACTTGTAATTATTCTCCTATCGATATATCTGTTCACGATCCGTTAAAATAATGTTTATGAAAGGAAGATCATTAAATAAAGGTAAATGATTGTTATTAAAAAAATGTTAGTTGTGAACATTGTATATGTGAAATTAATGGGGGGCTTAATTAACCAAATAACCCAAATGATAATCTATGTAATTAAATCATCACTCTGCGAGTAAAGTTACTTTCTTCTACAATTATGATTGTTATTAAAATTCACTAAGAAATAAATTGCAAATACACAAGCATTTTATAGTCATCTATAAATGCCTACATATTCTTCCTTGGAATATTTGACAGTAATTCTACGGCCACTGACAATTAACTATCATACAAATCATAATTATGATTCAATCGATTGGGTACTAACCTACTGGATTAAATTAACCTTGCAAAGAAGAGAATAAAATGAATAATTGCAACCATCATTACAAAAGCAATACGAGCGATCTTCGGTCTCAATTTGAATTACTGTTATTTAGATCTCACGGAAAAGCAAGGCATGTTGACAAAAATCTCGTAGATTTCATGACCTCTGAAAAACTGCGTCATTTCCCTTCGTCTTTTTTATCCATCTCCACATGTGATAAATCAAGCAGTGTTTATGGTATGACAACTTTCAGGGGAAAAGAATGAAAGTGACACTTTCATGATATCCAAAACACATCATTTAAATAGCGTGGCCGACTTTCAGTCTGGTATTTATAGGAGTATTCTGGAAAGAAATGTGTACGATAAGAATCAAATAATATCGAAACAAATGAATAGCAACTATTGAGTAGATATAAGAGAAAGATTTTCATTTTCATTTCAGTGATGTCATGCGGGGCTATATAATGGGCAATGAGGCGGGGAATATAAACTAAAATATCGCCACACCGAAATAATTAGTGGAAGTTATCACCTTTCCCTTATTATAATCGACATTAAGCCTGCTCAATGAACGTAATTTCAGAGGAATACAAAGCTACGTAACGAGGAATGACTAAAATAGACGCTTAGACTAATCAACATCCAACGTGACGGCCTTGTTTTGCTCTCCTGGCTACTTTTTCATTGAAATTCGCCCATCTCATTGAAGCATAATACATTCCAGTGAATCAAGTATAAATATGAGGAACGAATTCCAACTTTTGTTTTGATTGTCGATGGTACTTCAGAAAGATAAGTACCTCCGCCCTGTGATTTCGTTGCGATTGAGAGTAAACATGCCGTAACATATAATGCGCGACGCCAGGGATGTATACAATGTACTCACGCTGTCATGAATGCGGAGAAGTGCTTACGCGCGCGGTAACTTCTGAATATTCGAACCTGTACGTTCACTTACAACATGCAAGGCTGTGGGAACCGGTGCCGCTCGCATTTCTAGATTACCCATTCAAGTGTTTTTTTTTGCAAATCTTTCCCCAAGTGCTTTTTTCTTTCTCCCACCTATGGCGGCGCCTAGTTTTCGTTATTCCTAAAACTGCGCTTTAAATAAACGCCTCTCTTCATTCCCGAAGCGGCGGCTGCCAAAGAACACCGGTCGCAAAAAGATACATATGTTTTGCAAAGAATGTATCTGAAAATAAATTTACGGCATCGGAGCGATAAATAGATTTTCTCCCGTCGTATTTCACGCGAAAAATTCGGAAACAATGAGGCCATTCATGAGACGCATTCCGATGTATCTTAATTTAGTTTGGAACGTAACTGTAGTCCCAGTCGTGTTTTTATCTACAAAATGGTTTTATAATATACAATCAGCTATAAATTACAGCTAGGATCTAATTAGCTAACAAAAATAATATGAAAACCGATCACGATGAGGCGTTTATGCGGAAAATATGCTACATAATATTTATGCTATCAAAAGAGTAATCAAAGCTAATAATGAACCACTTCTTGTAGCAAATTATGCGATAATTAAGCCATAGCTATTTAACTGTTTCCTTCTGTTCTTCGATATGGGGCCGGCTTTGTTCATCTTTAGAGGAAATAAAAATAGCAAAATAGCATTAAATAGCCGCAGTTGAGAAATAACAAGGAAAGTAGTGGCAATTACCATCATCTTATCGGACTCAGCACACTTAAGTACCGAGCAATAAATATTAATTTATACTTATTTTATTACTTCTGATCGACTCAACGTTGAAGCTGAAGCCGAGATAATTTACTACTCACTAAAAGGGAGATCGTCAATCGTTACAAGCTAGGTAACCGTAACTTTTTTCTGACCAAAAATTAAGTGAGGTTAACCACGTCAAAAAAAAGGTCGTTTCCGCTGCAACCCTTTTTCAATGGACTGTTTTACAGTAGGGGCAATAAACCCAACCCAGCTTTTACTGACTACGGGCGGAAAGAGCTTGAAGATAGCGGACGCGAAAAAAGACGAGAAGATGTTTGTTTTGCGGGAAGAACACAGACACACAAAGATTCACAAAGATGTCTACTCACCGGTGATGGACATCCACGGGTAGCGCGGTATGTCGGGCAGGGGTTGACCAGCGGTTTGGGAGCACGAGTTGAGGGGGTTGCCCGGATCGGCGGCCGCCGCTTGGTGATAAAACTGAGCCGCCGCGGCCGCCATACTGGACGTCGTGGAGGCGCCGTTTTGGTGGTGGTGGTGATGATGGTGATGATGGCCGAGCGTGTAGTTCACCATGGATTCTGCAGAAACAACCGCAGGATGACCTCCAGTATAGCGGCACGATTTGTCCACGGTGTCCACCACTCCGCCCACCCCCACGCCCCCGCTGCCACCCCCACCGCCTCCAGACACGGAGCTGCCTCCACCGCCGCCTCCGATCAGACTACTGCCCCCAACAATTCCTCCTCCGACGGGTCCGGGACTTGGAACGCCGCCTCCGGCTCCGCTTCCGCCCCCGGCACCTGAACCATGCACACCCCCGCCGCCCCCGTTCCCTATCCCATTGCCGCCCCCGCCGGAAAGCGCGGCTGCCGCGGCGCTGGAGAACGGAGAGGTCGTCATGGACGCCCCGAAAGCCGCGGCCGCCGCGGCAGCCTGCGAGTGCGTCGCCCCCATCGACACGTAAGGATACATTCTTCCGGCCGCTGCGTGCTGAGGTCCGTAATTGACCACACTGTTCGCTGCTGCTGCTGCTGCGGCCGCAGCAGCCGCCGCCGCGGCTGCAGAAGCCGAAGCCGATGACGCCGTTGGGTCCGCCGCCTGGTGGTACTTGGGCAGCATGCTATCGATGAATTTGGAGCTCATTGTACCACCATAATAACAGTTGCGGCGGCGGTCGAGATGATGAGCGCGATTTCTTTACGGCGCGCCGGCGGTCTTCAGTGGAGGGAGCAAAGGCAAAGTGCGAGAGCGAAGGGGGGCCGCCCCGCAGTAACGGCGGCGGAGGGGAGAGGAAGGGGCAGAGGGGCGGGGGTGGGGCAGAGCACGGCGCGGCGGCGTTGCCGGGACGGGGTTGTCGGAGGGCCGTGGGGTGGGGAGGGAGAGAGGGAAGGAGGCGAAGAGAAGACGGCGTGGAGAGACACAGAGAGAGAGAGAAAGGAGAGAGCCACGGCGCTCTTAAACCGAATCCTTTATGTCTCGAACCTCAATGTAACCGTGCAGTAATGGCCACACAACGGAACTCGTAGACTTGTAAATAACGCCGCCCAATCAGGGGACAGGTGTCGGGAGCAGCCAATGGGAGAGCTCCGAACGTCTCCGGAGATGAATGGCGGCAATGGCCCCTGCTGGCCCCTGCCCCTTCGGCTCGATATTTTTCTCCGTACGTTGGCGTCAGCGCCATCTACTGGCTACCACCGCGAACCACCACGGAGAGGTGAAACCGGCTGGCGGGAGAAGAGAGGTGGTCCAGGACGAGGGAGCCAACCCGAGGGTGAGGTGAGGAGGAGATTACGAGGGGAACTGTGCTCGCGCACCTCACAGGGAGAAGAGCACTGGGTTTGTTCGACCGTGCTACGAGGCGTTCGGACGTAGTATGAGAGAATTTGTGCGGCCACGAGTGGACTAACCTCTCCCTCTCCTCTCGTTCCTCTCCCACTCACTCCTCCTCCATTCCTCCATGTCTAGGGGACAATTCCGAGGGCGGGAGATGGGGAAGACGTGGTTTCCGAGGAAATTTATGAATCATTCCACGCCGCCTATATCATCCTCCCCGCGCCGGCTTACTCTAATCGGGATCGTGTTGTCGCGATCGCGAGCGGCGGTAATTAAAAGGAGTCACGTGACTAGGGAATAGTACCCTCGCGACCGACGCGCGGCCCGCGAGCCAATAGGGGACCGGTGGAATTCGTTATTGGGATGTCCGAGTGCTGGGGGAAATCGATTTCGGAAGCCGGCAAAGGTGGCGATGTTCCTACCTTTTTTTAGTGCCGGGCGTGGCCATAAAATTCTGCAGAGATTGGCTCTCGCAAAATGCATCATTGTGACTCACGTTCACTAGCGTGGAGGCGATATCGTGTAAATCCACTCGCGAGCCCGCGTATCCAGTTGTGGTGCACTTCGTGGAGGCTTCCTACCTCTAAGTCCTCAAAGAATAGTAAAACAGTTGAATGATGACGGCAGTAGTATCACAAAGGGAGTGTGCATCTCTTCCATTAATCATGCCCTCCGCGATTAGTAAGAAGAGATCTCAGAGATGAATTTACACTTCAGCTGTGTGATGAATACAGAAATATAGGGGGCTGTCCGTTAATCTGAAGGTGTATTTGCTGTCTTAAATTCAAAGACCATGAGAATAATGCAAGTCAGAGACAGACCGATATATAGATAAGAGAAGTGCATGTCAATGAGAAAGCATGCATTATTTATTTTATCCCGTATGAATGGAAAATGAAATAAATATCATTCTTCCGTTTAGAAAAGAAAAAAATTCTGCACGAAATTGTTCTCTCTGTTTATTGTCTTTTTTCTAAACTATTCTCTACGATCTTATTATGATATCATTATTATTATATGTTTGATAAAGCTAATTATAACCAAAATTTTATCTTCACATAAACAACGCCTATTTACATTTTGGCGGCATGCGCTACAGTGGCACGCATCGTTACGGAAACATTTACACACGTTTATTCCCTCCCAAAGATATAGAACGCAATAAAAGTTACGACCGAATGTTAAAGTAATGCGGCAATATATCCGCAATAACATTCATAAGTATACCCATGGCGATCACCCGATGAAGCTTGAGATTTTCCTCCTCCGAAAACGTCGGGCTGAACTCAGGTTCTTTTTTTTTTGGTAGTCTATACGGAACGTGACCTTCAATCACTATCGTTTCCCATGTAACCGAACTGCATATACCTACGTGCATGGTAAAGGAGGCTGTATTCTCCCTTCGCCTCTCCGAAACATCTTTCCGCGGCTGGACCGGGCTAAGGCAGCGCCTTCTCCCACGCACTACTCACTACACCAGCGCGCTTTCATCCTTATCGTTTGTTTTTTTCCTTTGCCCTCAGCGCCTCGCTTAAAGCGCTCAGTTAACTATTTCGCGCCCCCGATAATCGAGCCTTGGGCCCTCAATCCCTCTTCGATATGACTTAACGCTTGTTTTACGTCTCAATGAAAGTGGAGGGAGTCTCAAAGGAAGTACATTCGGCCGACGATGTGGCTTTACGCCCTTAGGTTAAATGGCACTCGAGGTGAATCGAGGGCCGTGCTTTATTCGCCATTCGCCCGACAGTTATGGTCCCCGACCACAAAAGCCACCTCCTGCATCAGAAGCGCCGCCTTTTGAGCTCGTGCCGAAGGCTTTACACTTTCTGTTTCCGATTGAAATAACCGAATTACGGAGCGGCGCTCTCGAGGCGGAAATGGCCGCTGGAATTGCATCCCTGCCCTCGAAGTGTGGGTTTATCGGCGAGATGATTTCTCGCCGGGATTGAGTGAAATTTTGGGAATAAATTCCTCTGCCATGGAGGCGAAGAATCGGCCACTGCGATTCGAAACATATTAGCGATGATATGCTGCCGAATGAAGTGTTCCAGAAAAGTCGCGAGTTGTAAACAGAAATTTTATGCCCCAGCAAATGGAACATTTTCCTAGACATTGCAGTGATGTATAAGATCTTTTCTGGAACATGTAAAATATAATCCTGCCTCTTCCGAAGAGTCGCCTGTATTGCATGAGGGAAATTCCAACGAATGGTCAATTACTTCATGTAGAGGATAGAGGGAACTTATCTTTAATTTGCTTTTGTCTCAATATTGTTCATGGCCGTGCTTACATAAAAGCTACTGAAGTATGAGTTATACCCAAAATGGCTTGGGTCAAGGTCTGTTATAATGAAATTCAACGAAAAGATTTACTCGTACAGTCACTGCGTCACTTTCGTGAACTCGTTCCGCTTATAGTTCAATAAGGGATAGCAAGGGCAAAATACCTCATTCCTCAGCTTGCCTAGTATGCCTCATTCCCCAACCCTAGCTCTTGTTAGCTAAATGTAGAGGGTATGAGGTCACAACCGACCTTCAGGCTGAATACTTTACAGACAGCCAATGCTTATAAATGTTCTCAATCAAACTAAAAAGGACTGAATACGCGATAAAGTATATAGAATGATGTTTATATCGTTCAATGGAAGAGGAAAATGTCCTTCCCATCCTCTCACCCAACTAAAGGATGTATTGATTAAATAATAGGCAACTAAGTGCGGTAGCAGCAGCAGAAAGAGAGCGATTAGAATACAACACGTTGAATATAAATTGTTGTTAGGTGAAAATAAACGTCCATAAAAATAAGCAGTTTCTTTTTAAAAGCGTTATTAATGGTGCTCCCTAT
>KZ308287.1:389844-402442 GCA_000376725.2 Ladona fulva | reverse complement strand
ATGAAAATAGACATTTACCCGTACCACATAACGTTATACATTATGTGGTACGGGTAAATGTCTATTTTCATATTCTCAGTTCCTTACTTTAATTAATATAATCACACAAAATATTACATAAAACGCCACTACAGAAAGGCAAAGAGACCATGGTTGAGCATTTTGATTGGCATCGCACTTTTTCCTCCATTCAAACACTGTTCCCAAGGAAGAATGGACTTGAAAAACAGCACCATCTTGTGCCAGATCACGCTTACCCGTTTCCTATACAAACACTATTCGTTAACTTTAGTAGTAGTGTTGTTGAAAGGGTTTCGACAGCGGAGGTCATTTTGCAAGTCGACTCCCACCGGGACAGCTTTTCGTTGGCTCTTTAAACTCATACTTTTTGTACATCTTTTCTAAGACTATTTTTTAAATAAGTCTTTTTAAACACTAATCTTTATATTTTACTGAACATTTTTTTTATTCTTAAATAATTTTTGCCTAACTTCGCAAAAAGTCTCTTGCTTGATAGTACAGGAGCTTCGAAACAGCTTAAACCGTTATTCTTTAGAATCTTCATGCTATCTTCAACGCATCTGTTCCCAGTTTTTTTATTTTAAAATAATTGCAGCTCTTCCACTCTATGAGGACTGTGTTAAAAATTCCAACTTCTCAGATTATACCTTTGAAAAGCGGAAATTACTTCACAAAGCATCGTTCAAACATTTGAATGGATGATTCTCACTCGAATCTTCTACAAACTACATGCAACACGACAGTTAACATCAATTGCTCTTCACAGCGTCGTTGGTTAATAATTTTAACATTTTTCTTGCCAAAGAGTAAAGCTGGAAGTGTTCAAAGGACGTTAAACATATATGCGCAAATACTTTGTAGGTTTACTTAAATAACTCATAGCCTTATGTAGTATCGCGATGAACTATAATATTTTTTCCGTGTACAAGCCCATGTTGATAGGATATTTTCCTTCAATAGCAAAACCATTAAAGGGATTATGAATGTTCCATATCACACCAGTACATCTGAGAGATACAAGTACCACAAAATAACGCCACTCTCTACAACATTAAACACAATAACCAAAAGGTTCGATTCTAAGTTAAAACTTATCCAAAATACTTTATTTTCCACAATCTGGGATTACGACCTCAAAACAAGTATTAGCAAATACCGCCGCCCAAAAACTGTGTCAATGAATTTACCCTAATCTAAATACCCAACCTTAATCCGNGTTTAGAAAAGAAAAAAATTCTGCACGAAATTGTTCTCTCTGTTTATTGTCTTTTTTCTAAACTATTCTCTACGATCTTATTATGATATCATTATTATTATATGTTTGATAAAGCTAATTATAACCAAAATTTTATCTTCACATAAACAACGCCTATTTACATTTTGGCGGCATGCGTTACATTGGCACGCATCGTTACGGAAACATTTACACACGTTTATTCCCTCCCAAAGATATAGAACGCAATAAAAGTTACGACCGAATGTTAAAGTAATGCGGCAATATATCCGCAATAACATTCATAAGTATACCCATGGCGATCACCCGATGAAGCTTGAGATTTTCCTCCTCCGAAAACGTCGGGCTGAACTCAGGTTCTTTTTTTTTTGGTAGTCTATACGGAACGTGACCTTCAATCACTCTCGTTTCCCATGTAACCGAACTGCATATACCTACGTGCATGGTAAAGGAGGCTGTATTCTCCCTTCGCCTCTCCGAAACATCTTTCCGCGGCTGGACCGGGCTAAGGCAGCGCCTTCTCCCACGCACTACTCACTACACCAGCGCGCTTTCATCCTTATCGTTTGTTTTTTTCCTTTGCCCTCAGCGCCTCGCTTAAAGCGCTCAGTTAACTATTTCGCGCCCCCGATAATCGAGCCTTGGGCCCTCAATCCCTCTTCGATATGACTTAACGCTTGTTTTACGTCTCAATGAAAGTGGAGGGAGTCTCAAAGGAAGTACATTCGGCCGACGATGTGGCTTTACGCCCTTAGGTTAAATGGCACTCGAGGTGAATCGAGGGCCGTGCTTTATTCGCCATTCGCCCGACAGTTATGGTCCCCGACCACAAAAGCCACCTCCTGCATCAGAAGCGCCGCCTTTTGAGCTCGTGCCGAAGGCTTTACACTTTCTGTTTCCGATTGAAATAACCGAATTACGGAGCGGCGCTCTCGAGGCGGAAATGGCCGCTGGAATTGCATCCCTGCCCTCGTAGTGTGGGTTTATCGGCGAGATGATTTCTCGCCGGGATTGAGTGAAATTTTGGGAATAAATTCCTCTGCCATGGAGGCGAAGAATCGGCCACTGCGATTCGAAACATATTAGCGATGATATGCTGCCGAATGAAGTGTTCCAGAAAAGTCGCGAGTTGTAAACAGAAATTTTATGCCCCAGCAAATGGAACATTTTCCTAGACATTGCAGTGATGTATAAGATCTTTTCTGGAACATGTAAAATATAATCCTGCCTCTTCCGAAGAGTCGCCTGTATTACATGAGGGAAATTCCAACGAATGGTCAATTACTTCATGTAGAGGATAGAGGGAACTTATCTTTAATTTGCTTTTGTCTCAATATTGTTCATGGCCGTGCTTACATAAAAGCTACTGAAGTATGAGTTATACCCAAAATGGCTTGGGTCAAGGTCTGCTATAATGAAATTCAACGAAAAGATTTACTCGTACAGTCACTGCATCACTTTCGTGAACTCGTTCCGCTTATAGCTCAATAAGGGAAAGCAAGGGCAAAATACCTCATTCCTCAGCTTGCCTAGTATGCCTCATTCCCCAACCCTAGCTCTTGTTAGCTAAATGTAGAGGGTATGAGGTCACAACCGACCTTCAGGCTGAATACTTTACAGACAGCCAATGCTTATAAATGTTCTCAATCAAACTAAAAAGGACTGAATACGCGATAAAGTATATAGAATGATGTTTATATCGTTCAATGGAAGAGGAAAATGTCCTTCCCATCCTCTCACCCAACTAAAGGATGTATTGATTAAATAATAGGCAACTAAGTGCGGTAGCAGCAGCAGAAAGAGAGCGATTAGAATACAACACGTTGAATATAAATTGTTGTTAGGTGAAAATAAACGTCCATAAAAATAAGCAGTTTCTTTTTAAAAGCGTTATTAATGGTGCTCCCTATTCAAGAAAATGTAAGTGCATAAATAAGGTAGGAAAATACCGTAGCGAAAATGCATACCCGACAGATTAAGGTAGTTTGAGGAATAAGCGAAAGCGAAGTGAATGATGCAAGTGAAAATAATGTTCCCAGTAAACTACGAAACTTATTGAAAAGGATATTTTGCTACATACACGAAGAATTACGCACGTGATAAGTAATGAGATATTTATCATTTAAATGCTAAATCCTCATTCTTATAGTAGGTTCTGCTTTGAATAAATACGGGAAAGCAACTGTTACCTTCTCTTAATTTAACAGGAAGAAGTTTAAGCAATAGACTGTGAGGTTTATATGAGAAATTACGACGAATTCGTTACTTCTCGAGCCTAAGATTTGCTTAAATAGTATCTTTTCTTAAAATGGTTTTCAACAAATCACGGAAAATTTATGAGACGAAAAAAGAAAAGAAAAGATATCCTTTTCCTGGCAAGTAATGGTGAAATTCCTGAAGAATCTTGATACTATCTCTAAAAAGAATAATGTTGATTTGTCATCATGGGCAAATAAGTATATTCCTTGGAAAAATGTACGACATTGGTAAGATTAGTAAAATTTTTTCCGCCATATCCACTTCAAGCTATCTCTTAGTTTTTCAGTACAAAAAGAGAAATACAATCATAGTATATATAACATAAAGCAATTTTTAAATTATATTCTTCGATTTTTATAGTAATGGGATGGATTTGTTTATCCTCACAATAATTTCTTGTAATAAAATGTGTGTTAACAAAACTTTCGATGGTTCCATTACGTTATGATATTCTGAAGGAAGACGATGAAATCATAGTTTGATCACATCTGAACGCTCTGTTATAATATTTAATAAAAGACTATTGGATGGTGCTAGTATGCATTAATTTGCAATATTTTAAAGTTATCATTTCATTCAACATAGAGAGTCTTCAAGCATTCATGATCTCCTAATGACTCGTTTAATCCTGTTCTCTCAGACGATTTCGAAAAACTGTCAAAATCCCTTTCTCTCTAATAAAATCGCACATATACAAAAAAGACTGAAAATAGGTAGGACACCCTCTTTGAACCCTCTTTTCATTTCAAAAATAACCAGTTAATAGAGAAATTAGCGGTGAATCGATGAGAGCTTGGCAGTTCAACCATGCTCACTCCTCATAGTAAATTTGGCTCGGTGCGGGAAAGGGTGTAGTACGTGTGTGAGGTGGAAGCAGTGCTAGGCTACCCTTCCCCTTTACGGCCCGTTTGGGTCATCCTCGGAGCGAGCAAACGCAGTGGAGTGCTGTGGCGATGGCTGGCTCAAAGCATCACTGTTGAGCGAAGCGATGGCAGCAGAAGGGATTGGATCTCCTTCGCGGCGATAGAGATGAGGAGAGAGCTGAGCGTGAGATCGTGTCAGCGCCCGCGCAGCATTTGGGGGTCTACGAATCGCGTATTTTGAGCTGTAGATGGGAAGGGAATGGGAGTGTTGGCGAAAGATTGAGAGGCAATGGAAGGCGCTAAAGGAAAGAATGTTTCTGGGGGAGGATTTAGGATCGAGACGGGGTTAGGAAGAGTCACGTGTGCGGCAAAAGCACCGGCGAAATTACTTCCCTGAGTTCTTGTTGAGAAGATCGACAAGTAACCAACTGAAGCGAAGAAAACATGTGAAATTGTTGCATTTGAACAGACAAAATGAGGTCGGCGGTGATGATATTTGATAGGATTTTCAGATGATTGCTGGAATTACCAAAGAAAAGTTACTTGGCAGGTAAAGGCATGGATCTTGGAAATGTTCCCAAAGACAAACACATAAAATATCTGATGGGACCGGGACTCATATCCGGATCTCCCAATCACCGTTTGGCTGCTCTATCAAGTAAGGTATCCGGCCAGAACATTCAAACATTCCGTTAAGTTTTTTTGAGGTTCGGTTCATAGCCGTGGACGATGCCACACAAAAGAACAAAGATACAACGCCCTTGCCTAATAACAAGTCTTCCCAACGAGCCTTGTAAGTCTTCCCAACGGCGATATGAAATATTCCTTCTAAATATTCAGGCCGGAAAGCTGAATGGATTGAGGAACCATCCGATAACTGAGAGATCCTGGTTCGAGCCCCGGCCCCGTCAGGCTTTTTTTCCTGTCAGTTTCTCCTTGGGAACTTTCACAATGACGTATTTAACAAAAATGCTTATATAGTAATTCAGCTGCAAGCAATAGCGAATAACATGCATTTTCAGTAAAAATAAACGCACAAATATCCTAATGGTATTGCCATAGAATGAAATATAAAAAACATTATTATTCATAGAATGATGTAGTGTAGGTAATATGAAATTTTAATCAGACGATGAAAAATTTCTTGTCGATATAAGTAAGTACAGCTATCATGTTAACATATGCCGGTAAAAGAAAGCAATTTGGTCCATCCGGGTTACCAGCTGCTAGGGGATTTTGAAAACGAACACTGGCAACATTTATAAAAATAATACATGCTATCTAAAAGACAGGTTTGGCGAGAAGTGTAATCAAATATTTTATTTTTTTCTAAAAGGATGAGAAATCGGTATTTCTGTTTTGCAACCAAAGTATGCAATAGAATCTATGCAAATTGCAGGAATAATTAGTTAGATTCATTGGCAAGTCTCAAAAAAGGAATCTCTTTAAAAGTTTCGAAATCAATGTTTCTCGTTGAGAGAATTACGGATTAGCGAAGCAAAAGCATAATCACATTCTTACTTGTAATTAACTGATAATAATTTAAATCTTTGTGTCTGGCTATCATACCGCATCGGTCATTTTCTTTACTATTACTCTTAAGGGAATGGCAATATTTCATTCAAAAGAAAGTTTGCGTTCATGTTGACCACAAAAACTTTTTGCAAAATAAGTTTCCGCTTTCTCTAAAATACTACGGGAATTCTTCGAAAAAATCGCAAGAAAGCATTCCATAACCGTAAGATTATGACCGGTAGCACGTCGCATATCACAAGAACATACGTAGTCAGTTGGAAAGAGGGAAAGAAGGCAAAAAACGATCCTTGACACGTCCAGGAGCATGCGAGGACATATTTCCTCGTCCGACCACCGCTGAGATACGGGAGTTGCACGGCGATGCATGCGAATAAATGCGAGTGAAAAAGCTTCGATTGGTATGGGATGCGAAGGGGGAGGAGGGGCATTTGCATTTTACTGGTCAGATAAAGCCGCCATGCAAGAAAGGCAGAAATGGGCGTGCGAAAGGGAGGATGGAAAGGGTTTCTCTCCACGGTAAAAAAGACCTCCGAAAGGGGCGGCGGCGAAGGTTTTCCCACTTTTCACTTTCCCCATCTCTAGAGGGCAGTGGATGGCCATCCTTTGGTCATCGAGAGGCGGGCGATATTGGTTGTAGAAAGGGTCGCAGGGAATCGGAGTGACCACCTCTGGGAGGCGCCACTCAAAGGTACCGCCGTCATGATGAAATATTTCCCCGCAAACAAAAGGCTCTTTCCATTCCTTCCCTTCAGCCCTTTTGAGCCCTGCCACTTTTTGGAGCTAAGGCAAGAGTTCAAGTGATGCCCAAAAGCTTTATAATAATTTCTCACGGTGGATTTTCTAATCGGAGTCTAAGAAACTCTCCAATGCAGATTTTCTGTTCACGTAGGGGATACGGAAAGAATCTCGCCAGAGGGTGGATTGGAGGGACATAGGGAACGGCTTCCGTTGGATTACTATAAATTTAGAGAGTCGGTTTGTCCAACGGTTCGAAAAAGTGGAACTCTACATCGTCTATGATATGAGCCTCTCCTACTTTAAAAATGCAACTGTTGGAATTCGAAGATCCTACATTGTAATGAATCTAATATGTCTAAACTCTACTTTGTGGAACGGCGCCATACTAAATTAGTAGGAACAAACACTTGGTCATTTCCACAGAAATTTTTTATTGGCAACTAGTTTCGTCTACATTCAGACATCAAGAGGCCTGATGAAATTACCAAGTGTCCGTTCCCACTTATTTAGTATCCTACATTGTATTAAAGAAAGATTTACACCTCATTAGTTTAACAACAAAGCTGAAATAATGACCATCTCGACTATATTTTATTTCTTAAGCTCATTTTTAGTATTTTGGTTCTTTACTGGAGACATTTAGATAAAAAATAAGATTTACTTGTCGTTATTCGACGATATTTCGCCGTAATTCAACAAATACTGGACATCACTCTGTAATATCACTCTGTAACATTCAGATATACTTTCCTAACTTTATTAGCTGTTTGAATTTTCATCAATTACACTCCGGCGAACTGAAGTCTGTGAACTGAATTCCGGCGAACTTGAGTCTGAAGTTCAAGCGAGCTAAGGTCGGTGAAAAACTATTAGTTGGGAAATTTCAGTATTCTACTTTGAAATCGAGATTTAAGCAAAATATTTTCCTAAGCCTTTAGTCTCGAAACACTTCACTTTCTCATTCCCTTGTCAATGCCTCAATGACTAAATCCCAACAAAACGGTGAACGTCAAAGGATAGAGATTCCTATGGATTCCACACTCTCCGTTACGTTCTCTTACGTGTGCTGAACTCCAAAAATGACAATCGTGTGACTGCTTCATCGGTTGCAGACCCTCAACACGCCCCATTAATCAAACAAACTGCCAAAACATCCTCTTTGGAAGGCGCGTGACGTCTTCGAACGGTGCGTGATACGTAGTGCTGATGCGAACCAAAATGGTACTTAAGCTTCTCTTCGCAGATCCAGCATGCGATTACGCATACCAAGGACTCGGAGGGAAAGAAAGGGCAGAGAGTTTAAGTGGTGTTAGTAATTGGTCGCAGAGGACTTCTTGTTAAGTTCCCTCCGCTATTCGCCGAACAATCCACCTACATGAATACTTATGTTTATCTCTTACACCCCGAGAAAGCTTCGCACTGTTCTTATCCAGGATTTGAATCGCAACCTAAACACTTTTCGTAACACGCTAGTCCGCAATTTTTGCCAAAGACATGAGAATAGCATTTTATTTATCATTGACGATTATGTAAGTCATCGGGGGAGGGGATCGGAGAAACAATTTGATATTAATAGCCATAGCGAGTAAATGTGCAACCATTACGTACACAGTCATTCATAAGTGTGGATGAATTGTGCTGTTATTGAAAATTCCTGAGTCATCGGGTGAGTTTATTCCGATTTTAAAGTAAAAACGGCATGTGAAATTTCCAAGGTGTTATTTAACAATTAGCAACAATTCCTAGTGGTATGTTCAAAATTACTTTAATGGTTAACAAACGGTTATAAACCACTCTTTTCTGGGAACATGAAACAGGAGTAACAATTTTTTTTTTCATTTTAACACTTTCTTTACTTTTCGCTTGATTTATACAATTTCCCTCAGTATGACGATATACACTCCAAAGTACGGAGCACGGACGCATAAACTTTATAGGAAGTTGACAATGAAAGAAAAAGTATCATTCTTGCAGTCGATAAACCTCAAGCTGGCTCTTCATTTGAGATTGACGTTCTTGTTACAAGTCCATTTCTTCTCTCTTTGAAGATCGGTAACCCATCCTCTCTGGATGCGAATGCACAGGTGATGGGTACGTGAGACTTCTATCGCCTTATTCTGTTGATTCGCCGTTGGGATAAGAGGTATACGTAAGTAGCCCTCTACTCAGCCAGGATTCAAATCCACAGTTTTACGCGCTCTTATTCCACGCCGTTTTCAGCCAAACGGTACACATCATAAATGTTAAGCACGAACTTCAAGCTTTTTTAAGGCGACTTTTCTTACCTTTCGAAGTCTTCTCTGAGCTCCAAGTGATGCAAAACGCGCTTCAATTCCCATCTGAAATGAAAACAACATAAGTTTCATCATATATACCTAGACAGAGTAATGATGCATCACACCTTGCCAATACGTCGATCGCGAGCAATCATTCGAATATTAAGGGAATTGAGTAGATCGCGGTGTTTATAAACTACCAAATGAATACAAATACTTCAAATATTTGAATTTACTATGCATGGATAGACTTGAATCGCGTAAGTGTATAGCAAGTGCAATTGTGATAAGTAATGTAACAGTGCTTCTGTGATTACACCAATATGATTTCATATATGAAGGAAAAGAAACTACTTTTTCTAAAGGGTTTTATTGCATACATTTATCTGATGATGGCGACCATTCGCCGAAACCTGGTCGTGTCTATATTAAGATCCTGTGGAAAAAGTACAAAGTCTCTTTTTCTTCAAACATGGAGTATTTTCACAAAACAACGCCAATGTCTGTGAATTTTAATATAATTTCAATTGTATCTTCCTCGATTATATATATAATATCAACTTTTCAACTCATTTAACAATATTGTGGCCGTGAACCCGTGGTATGATTTACTCATTTATGAATTCTTGCGTTCATATCGTTAAATTTAAGTTTGAGCTTGATTCGAGATCAAGAGATTTGCGGAGCCTCTTTTGATTAAAAGCACCTACGCAGAAAAGGGAAAGATTTTTTACTTTGCACATAGAGTTGTGTGCCTTAAAACCCGAGGAATTATTTTATTAAGTTTGTTTATACTTGGGAAAAGAATCCACTTTAGGAAATAATATTTTTAAGGCTACAGAAACAGGTAACTTCTGAAGGGAATAAACCGCAAAGCTCCAGAGCAGTAATTTCACCACAAGAATTTACAACCAAAGGTTTCATTTTGACTCTTGATGAGTACTCAAAAAATTAGTTCGCTGATCAACTGTTTTATAAAGAACTAATAAACAATGTTGGATTATTTACCACATTTTCTTGTCTGAATTGGTTTTTAACACCGAAAATGAGTGAAGAGGAGTTTCAGGAGCAAATTTTCATTAAATCAGTGGGACTTGTAAAATCTGAAATTGTTTTGCTAAAGAACAATAAGTAGAAATAGATTTAACTGTAAGGGAGGCTGGAGGGACAAATTACTGAAAGCATGTGAACACTACCTGAGAAAAAATGTTACCATAAATAAAATGTATGTATTTGGAAACTTATGCGCAATCGATGGTGAAGTGCACATGCCAATTAATTATAACAAAGTCGTTCGATGAGTGCTATACCAATATTCCTTTGGATATGAAATATTTACTCAACACATCGCTGTATCGTTTCGTTGCAGACGTGGTCTTGGGGTTCAAAAAGTAATAGGTTGTATAGATAACAACTTATGAAGAATTTCAATAACTCATTACGGAAATTAAATAGAGTCTATTCCACATGAGCATGAGCAGCCTTTACGAGGTACAATTACTTCGAAACGCAGCACCTTCTTTTCCATCATAAACGTTGGAGCGTTTATTTTATTCCGCAATTTCGCAAAAATAACCACAGCATATCCAAGATCATTTATCTGTTTTATTAGGAGCCTGATTTAGTGGAGCAACAGAAATAACAGCGCGTTAACTCAAGCCTAAGGCCTTATCGTCTTCAGTCCCTCCGTCTTTATCTAACTCCGTCCCTCTGCTTCCATTTACGAGCAGTTATCTCGTATGCTCAGGGGCTCGAGGAAAAAAGAAGCGGATAATGGGAACTGCCTTTCCGTCCCACGTGTGCCGCGCACTCTCTTTGTTGGCACAATATATAATTATGCTCTAGACATTCCAGTCAGGATCCCTCCTCCTACACTCTTATCCGGGGATGAATTTTTCCTCCGCAAAGGCCAAACCTTTTTTTTTTCAATCTTATGCCTAGAATTTTTTCAGAGGAAAAAATCTGTAGGGAAAAGATTTGCGGAATCTTTTCTTCCCGCAACGAATTTTCGCAAGGGAATAATGATCCCTTTTATAAGGGAAAAGGAAGGGCAATCAGCCTTGGAAATCAGATCAAAGGATGCGGCTAGAAAGTAGCTTGTAATTGAAGCTACTCTGCGCCCAGAATTGCGAGAAGGGGTTGAATGATTGAAGAGACAAGCAAAGGCGATTTTTATCACGTAGTAAGGAAGTCCTTCGAAATATATCCTTTTGTCCCATATCAGAGAATATAGATTAACAAAGGCAAGTTACGTTGCCGATAAAATATCGGAATCTTAATTCATTTTTGTGGAGAAAATGGTTCAAACAAAGCTTTAAGACATGCGTATCAGGAAAATCACACAATCCTCTTTTATCAAAAAATTGACCTATCTTTTGGGACTCTTTCATAAACATAGTTAGGCAATTTAATCTTAACGCCCCGTGAATATTGAGACAACGGCTATGTTGGCTTACGAAGCTTATTAAAAATGAAAATACGTTAAAGAAACAGCACTATAGTCATGGCTCAACCTAAAACCGCCAATAGTTATGCAAAGCTATTGTATTTGAATCACGTAGATGTGGTTTTTTATTTAGTATTACGAGCGTATAAAGTCGTACTACATGCAAAACCATTTCTTAGAATGCAGATCCAACAAGATAATCAGGAATTCAACTCAGTCTTCATTGAGAATGTCTTTCTTTCGCAACTTAATTGTATTTCGTAAAAAGATATTTGCAGAACGATTTAATTTTTGATCCAATTACTCTAATTATTTTTCAAATTTACATGACTGTAACCTCTCACACAGTTAATTCTTAAACAGAATTGGTAATGAAGGATTGCTTTCGAAGTTTTCGTTGGAAAAATTTTGCTTTCATTTCATGATTCCTTGTACAGCCATTCATTCTATCAGAGTGCAACCAAAAGTTCCCAATCAATGCAGTCCAATTTAAAATATAATCCGTACTTAACAATTAAAACTAAATTATATTCTATCATATCACAGAGTATCATATTTGGCATATATAAGAAAATTATGCTTAAAATTTTGTTTAGGTTTTTATTATATTTTAATTCGTCACAACTCATCTAAGCCAATGCTAAATCAATACATATTTTCTTCAATAGACAAAGGTAGAATTTTATTTCATACTACATAATTTTCAATCACTTGCATGGTTAAACAAATTAATCCTAAGTAAATTTGAGGTTTAGATCCGACTCTTATTATATAAATTTAAGGAGACTAATGCACATAAATTACTCCAATAATTACAAATGTTGGTGTTTGATAAGCTAACTTAGCATTTTCCTTCTTTCAGAGATATTTTAATGAATATTTTTTTATATTTTATCTTCCAGGCTTCTGCAACCTCATACTAGCTGCTGTGATGACAAGATTAACGAACTGAGAATTTCTTCTGAGGATTGCAATGATTACAACTTCCTAGTTAAGCCTTGGAATTCCGTAAGACGTTGGAAAAAGTCTCCCAGATTGAGTGAATATGCTATTAAATATGTTGTTGGGGATATCTACATCCACTCCCCATAGAAATCTTTCTTTTTAAATTTTATTTCGGTGCATAATGAATACCTTCAGTTATCCTATATATTTATTGGGGTACTGGGATTCTTATATAAAGAAATACTGATGTACTAATATGAATCCACCTGTAAAGCTAACA
>KZ308287.1:376883-388164 GCA_000376725.2 Ladona fulva | reverse complement strand
GCTCGAAGAGAGTGGCAGTCGGGATTTCAACCACGTGACACTAAGTACGAGACAAACCGGCATTCCTGATAAATTTCTCCATATCCCACACTTCGCTAGAAATTTGAAAACAAACGAGGGTTGTTACAAAATCACTCGTCCTACGGAAGTAGCCTTAAAAGATCCGATTGCGGGAGACCATTAACGAGGAAATATGATGTACATTATTAATTAGGTCCCACGGATCGACAGAATATAGGAATTCGCTCTTCCTTCTACGGAAGTACCCCCATGAAATCTTATGGAAAAGGAGAAACCCTTCCCCTGGCGGTCGAGGTGATAATTGAAATTTCAGAGAAATCCAGGTAAAAATAACCGCTTCACTCAAAAACAAGTCCGGTTACAGACGACGTCCGTATCTTATAATGCTATCAGCAAATGCCGCAGCCCAAAAGCTGTGTTAATGAATTTACCCTAACCTAAATACCCAACTTTAATCCGAGCCAGACGCTCTCCACTAACCCGTGATCTTCAGCAAAAAGAAAGTGAACTTATAGTGATTAATATAAAACCATGGATAAGACCCCGAGTCAGGAGCCATGAACATAAGTTTTCCGGAAGGAAGTGAATTTATTCGTCGTCATCGTGGGATATTTTCCTAATATTGAAATTGAAAAATGAAGTAGCTTCCAGCATGATCTGATTTTGGATTTCCTTGGATAGTTAGTAATTTATTCGCCAATTTATGGTTGATAAATTGAGAGTGGAGTTTCTTGAATAGTTAATTTCTAATTATAAAAGATTGTTAAATTTTTCAAGAAATAATATCCGCAGAGAAAATGTAAGTACTATACTAGCAGGATTAATGTTTAGTTTTATTCAATTTGAGATGATGCCGAGAGGTGGCTTGCGGTATACAATTGTAGCTAAATGAAATACCAACTGCTTCACTCCTTACTTTTCTTTGCAATATTTAACTTTTTTACAATGGTTGATTGTAAAAATCATTTTGCATTAGTAATTTACAAATTATTCATTTATCAAATTATCAATATTATATTTTATAATTTACGAAATTCGATCTGCTTTATTGATTTTATATACAGAAACAAGAATTAAAGGTTATTAATATAACTTCTATTACTTAAAATGCTTATTTTTGTACCTAATTCAGCAACTAAGAATACTTTCCAACTTTAATTAAATTAATTCCATATTAGTTAAGAAATTAACTCCATATTTAAAAATTTGCCTACGCTGATCAAAAATTCTCCTCGACCAATTTTCCCATAAACACTAGCAGATCTTTCGACATGATGTACTGTTTCCCGCTAAAGCTGTAGTATTCGTTTGTTTGTCTAACATAATTATCTGACAAAAGTTCAGATTCCAGGTGCTACGGAAACTTTCTAAATTATCTTACCCAAAGTTATTTCCCTTCAAAAGTTTTATAATTTGAACTTCTGATGAAGTTGCCTCTTTTCCATGTAAACCATTCTCTTTTTGGTCTGTGTTGGTGACAATATTTGCTCATTGATACAGAGGATCAAAACATTACATTCTACTTTCAGTTACCATCTGCTTGCACGAGGTCTCGGATAAGAAACTTTGTGAGGAGAATGCCGATGGAAGGATAGACTCAATATAAAATGATAAATGACGGCCTATAAATCGTAACTAACGAGAATTAGAATTGTATAAATTGCTAATAAGATTTCATACGCATGGTATGAAGGGTAAGTGAAGGCACGCTGAGATAAAAATGTCGAGACACCAATCAGCGGCGATATAAACTTCGAGCTCTGGAGCTCATACTTTTTGAAAATAGATTAATCTTTGTTGTTTTTAATATATCATTTTAAGGAAAAGGGTTAAATCAGACGAATGGCTCAAAAGGAACCATCGCATGATTATCACGTTTGTAGGCAATGAGGTTAATTTGACTGAATCTGAATTACTAAAAATGAAACGAATAGTCACTTTTTCAGTCATCCCATTATAATTATATGATTTATTATTTGGAACTTATTTTTTATGGTGTGACGCTTTCCCATATTGTTAAATACATCGAGACAAAAATTACCTTCATATCCTTCTTGTATTACTAATTTAAATTAACTACTTTTAAAAATTCTAGGATAATCTTTTCTCAAGCTTGAAGCTTAGCGGTACAATGGCAGCTATTGATAAGCAATACTTCTGACATGCGTGAAATTGAAAGTTATAAATATCACTTTCCTGAGCTCTGTGTGTGAATGGAGACCAGAATTATTAACAATGACTATTCATATACTCATAATATCGCTTTAAGAAATGATTCAGGGATTGATATCGCAAAGTTGGACTGTGGATGAGCCTATTTCCGGAGTAGCTAAAAATGCCGAGGATTGATGCAGTATTTCATGTTACCTTTCTCACACCATATATATCATATTATCTAATTCTGATCCATCAGTTTTTAATTGATTTCTATAAAGTTCTTCTTTCTTCAACTAAACAAAGTGACCATTACTTCCCGGTCCCGCCAAACTTTTTTCAAGTCCATTCTTCCTTGGGATTATTACTTATAAGTTTTGAATGACAAAATCTATCTTTATCAGAATGTTTCATTCAGGCACTATTCAGTGCTATTGTATTTTTTCCAGAGTCTTCCTTCGGATTACATATTCCTGGAGCAGTTCGCGCATAATTCTGTCTCTTATACAATCCAATATCAACTGGTCCATTCCACGTAAGAACGATACCCAACAAGAAGATCACCGCATTTGAAGGCCAGCTATAAACAGTTGTTTCCTCTATGACAATTACGTAATCTAATTTCTTCATAGCGATGATTCCAATATGGATAGTTTCGCAGCTCAAGTGAAGCAGGGAATCACGTTGGAAGAAAATACTATAGTTGGAAGGAGAATAGAGGACTGGAGGTGGGGAAGAACTTGGAGGATGCAATGGTAAGCCCTCCGAAAGAACGTGATAGCATCGGCAGATGGGCGTCTGTCGACGACAGCTCCGCCGATTCTCAGAGGTTGATTTTTTACCGGTGGTGCAAATGCGGGAGAGGATGCTCAGATGGAAGGGATGAGGGAAGGTGAGTGGGATGGGGAAAAGGGACGGCGAAGGGAAGAAGAAGCGAGGGGAGAGGAGGAGTGACATGAGGAGAGAGAGGGAAAGGGGGGAAGGACGGAAGAAAGATGGACTAAAAGGAAAGGAAAATGAAAATGGTGGAGGCCAGAAGAAAAGAGGAAAGACAAATTTATATGAGAATATGAAGGAAGGCAGCCGAAGAATAGAATGAAAAGTATGTTTACATAGAATACAAATAGGAGGGCCTGAGGCTCAGAGGTATTCACCTCTTAGCACAGACGCAGTAGTGGTTTGTTATTTTTAGTATTATTATTAACACTAGTATGATATGTTTACCAATGTAACAATAAATCATATTACTTGTATAGGATGTATTCTGGATTTATAAATACCATCATCTCATTTACTCTCACATTGCACAAAAAGTAATTGACGTAATGTTTGCCCGATTTTTTTCTTTTTACAGATTATATTTAGCAAATGTTAGAAAAAGTCGTCAGAATTCCGTGGGATGGAGGTTAATTGGTTAAGGGGGGCAGGCTGGAGGACAATTTGATAGTAGGACACACAAAGGTTGATAGAAAATTAAACTAATTGTTAATACTTCTCAATAACTGATTTCATGTGAAACACTATAAATTTCTTTATTCGGACAAAGGGCTAAAGAATAACATTATGAAATGTTTCCTGACGTGGGGCAAGTGAGGGTATTTGAAAATCTCATGTTTTTAGTTATCTGTGTTGCTTTTTACTGATACCCTGCAAGCCGTTTGTCGACGTGTAGTATTGGTACCAGAAAAAATATCAAGAGTTATCAGTATCTATGCAAACCGAAGTATTGTTTTATTTCTTCAGCCTTGAGGCATTGGAAAGAAAAACACAGTAAATGTTGCTATAATATTGTTCTATGAGATTTTCAGATTCACTTTATTACCTTCAAGATAAAAGTTGAATTGGATCGAGATCTCACTGTGGCAGGAGTTTTTGGACTATGGCATTTGCTCACCGCCAAGAGAACTTCTGGTTTTACGCCTCACGAATCGCTGCCAAATATCTACGCCGCTCGCTTCGATATTTTTGTATCGACCTAGTAACATCAGTGTACTCGCGATATAAATAAATATTAATCACTTGTACTGTTACACAAATTTCTCTGGCGACCAATGTTTTCGAAAATTTTTCTTCATCTTTCGGCATTGGAATGAGAGGCAAAGAACATACTAATTCCAGTGCCTAAAGATGAAGTAGATGCTCGGAACTTCGGTTCACTGGAGAAATAATTTTGTGGAACAGCGTTAGCATTTGTGAAAGTGATTAGTATTTATTTCTACACCGATAATATGGAATTCCACCAAGTATCGTTAGTCAGGATTATTTACATCAGTACACTCAGTAATAACTATCCATTAAGATAAAATCAAAATTTGAACATTACAAACTATAAATAGCGCGAATATTGCTAGAGCGCGAACCGGTTGGGGTAGGTACGAAGTATTCGTACTTACGCCTGCAGATATCTGGCTATGTACCAAGTACCCAGGGGGATGACAAGGCGAACCGGGGTTAAAGTAGTAAGTGAATCACTTAATAAGATATTATGCCTATAAGTGTCAAATGAAGTTAGATATCACCAATTTTAATGTTGCCAAAAGAGAAAAATTTACTAGTTTGATAGAAATTAAAGGATGTCTCTAAAAGCAGACAAAGGATGTATAGGGATTGATTTGGAAAGATGAAAGGTAGTTCATGTAGGAATTAGAAATGTCCGAGGAAATGTAGGAGGACGAGCAGATAGTGGCTTGGGACTGATGGGGGTGACTGGAAGAGATATATAGAGAGGAGGTATTTGGGCGGGTGGGCGGCACAATGCGGAAGACCCTAGAGCAATTGGATGGCTTAGAGGTTGCTGAAGGGGAGCCGCAAAAGATGTGAGTGGGTGCGGTCGACAGATCAGTGCGGTGAAGGGTTTACGAAGACGAAGAGTATTAGAGGTCGAAGGTTTACAAGTGGCTGAGGGAAGTGACACGGAGAGAAGGCTGAGGGAGGATGGCGAATGGTATTGACGGTCCGAAGAGAGAAATGGGACGGAGAGGGTCCAGAAGATGAGGTCGAGAGGGTAAAGAGGGAGGATTCTGCACAAGGCAGTGCCTGGAGACAACTGCGGAGGAGTTGAAAAAGGCGGGGCTCTGCGATCGTCATCAGTAATTTCTTCCAGGACTTTCCATTATGGAGGAACTGAGATGGCTAGGGACGGGATGAGTGGTCCACGAGGATGAGGGGATAAGGGATTGAGGAAATGAGGTAAGAAGGGATACGAAGATTTTGGTCAAAGAGAGACATTTCTCCGGAGGATGCGGTAGTGTTTGGACGACGGATGGGAGCAGTGCGTGGCCGAGTTGAGAGTTCACGTTGAGGTGAAGTCCAGAGTGGATCGGAGGACGCCGCGGCGGCCAATGGACGTGTGATAGCCTTCCATTGGAAGGAATGGGCCGTTCCAGAAGGTTAGTTGTCGTGACAATTCCGTCTATGATTCTCAGTCTCATACTGCTCTATTATTCTGAAGAAACAGGCAAGGTTCATATCAGCTCAGCAATTGCTTCTTCTGAAAGACTTCACTTGAGGGAAGCTTTTTATCCAACCATTAGTTTATGTTCTTTTTATTCTCATTAGTTTCAGCTTAAATTTAACCATAAAATAATTTAATCTGACGATTCTTCGCCACGATAATTTTGTGAAAAATTCATTACTGAACAAAAGTGTCGTTATAAAGAAAAACGAGAAAAAAACACATACCTTTATCACAATGATTAATTCCACGACCATGGGTTCGACCCTTAAGATATAATCACCTTAATGTTGTGCCTTTTTTTGTTATTCTTTTTAATGGAAACATACCACAAAGTCGAGGAAGTCGAATCATTAAATTCTAAAAGTTTCTTTCTTTTAAAGCTAGCAATCACTTTCAGGATTATTTAAAGTAATCATCCCGTATCAAAGAACTATTTCAGTATTTAGAAATAAAATATTGTGAACTTTAAATATTCCCATTCCCCAAAGTCTTCCATCTTTTATTTAAACGCAAAAGAATTTCTTAAAGTTGCTCCAATTGTTGAATAAAACAAAGTTTTCAAAAACAATATAAATAACTTTTACTGATCCACAAAATGTTCCACATTTTAAAACTTTGTTTTATTTAACAATTGGAGTTATGTCGGAATTCCAACGTCGGTTACGGCCTCCTCCGTGAATTTTATCTTAAAGTTGCGACCGCTAGAACTGATCATAATTTCATTAAAACTTGAAGAGTTGCAGAAGTCAAATTTGAGTAGTTATCCGACAGAAGGTACAACTGAGCACACAATAGTTTCGTCGGCTTGGATAATTATTTTCAGAAAATAGGCTTTTAAGTATCTCGCAAATTACATCGCTGGAGGTAGAAATTGAGGAAGACATTGATGAGAGCCGAGTAATGAAAGATAATCTGTTTTTAACCGCAAAAGTGAGGAATTCATCTTCGATGAAGTAGGGAAAAGAACGCGATCATTTTTCATAAACAACTCCGCAAATCGCCATCGTAAACCACTTTATGGCCCCATGGGAAATTTATCGCTCCTTTTAGACTTCTGTTATTCTCGAAAGAGAGCGCAGCGGGAATTAAAGCGCCAGCAAAATAAAACGCGGAAAAGAGTGCGGTGGGAAGAGCGCGAGGAAGATCGGAAGGAAGAAGAGTAAAAATGGGAAGAGGGTGCAAGTTTGCGGATACCAGTTGTCCCTTTAAATCAAGCAAAGGAGACGCTTGACGACTTAGCACCTATGCGCACTCAAGAGCCCGTTTATGGGGCCATTAAAAAGACGAGTAAACCTTCCACGCGACTTTGAACCCTTTCGAGCTACGGCGCATGCGCAAAAAAACCCTCCAAGAAGCCCTCGCCCTCCCACGCACATTTCCACTCACGCCCTCCACATCCTCCTCAACCACCTCTCATCCTCCCTAATTCATTCCTCATCTCATTTACTTTTTTTCCCGAGTGCTCATACATCTTTGTTACCTGCATCAACTCTTTGTCTCTCTACCTTTTCCTCATCAAGTTTCATCTCATATACTCATTGCGTCCCTCCCGACGACTCCTCCTTAATATGCCGCACCGCATCACCTCACTCACTCTCTTTCACCTCCCCCTCCTTCCTCTCGAAGAGCTTAAAAGCATCGAGAAATGCGTGAGGCAGTGTCATCGGTTCTTTCCAGAGGGGGCGATAAAGGGCCAGAAGGCGATAAAGCAGCGAAATGTCCTTTCAAGGGTCGTAAGAGCGGAGCTCCTGAGTCGGAAGCCGAAAGTCGCTACACGGGAGTCGAAAACGATCGGAATCGTGGCGAGTGAGGCCTACGAGTATAGGTAGAGGCATAATAGAGAGTAAAAGGGTGTCTAGGGTCACTGGAATGCCGGTCCGGAGTGCAATGGAAGAGGCGACATCTACTGTAAGGCACACACCTGTGACCTCCCGCTCCGCGAGGCCTCTCGTGCCATCTGGTGCGTTCTCTTGCAAACTCTTCCTCTTTTTGGGGGGCAAGGGAGTGCCATGGGGAGGGGGGTTGCCTTTTTGAAGTTGAAGGGGGTCGAAATCGGAAGGGGGCGGTTGTGTGCACTTGGACTGCGGGAGGATCGACCGCAAATTTCTCTTTCTTCCCCTCCGCCGCTGCCTCGGAATTCGCTGCGTGCGAAAAAATCCAGAGCACATTTGTCGAAAGCGAATGTCTCCAAAGCGAATACTTCTGATATTGCATTTTAGCGGAATTCATATCCCTTGGTTCCATGCACCCTCTTGAAATCATCTGGGGATGAGAAGACTATGGCGTATATGCCAGAAGTGGCGCACTAAATTATCTATAGAGGCGCATTTATCCTTGACCAAAATTAAAAATAAATTTCCTGCACATATATTCACCAAATTTACATAAAGTTATGCACATAACATAGCATATTATGAATTATAATGAGGGTACATGCTATAGTTTATGATGGATCATTATAATTTGTACCGCGTATCTAACATAAAATTAATGACGCAAAACTGTGGAAGACAGGCCATCTCTGGTCTCATCTTTTAAGATAGTTCGTTATGGTGGCAACAACTATTATTTAACACCATTAAGACTACAGGAGATAATTTGCATTAAAAACGTCTCTTAAATTTTTGACACTATCTCAAAAATAAAAATAAATAAGAAAATATCCCAAGGGAATAAAAATATTAATTCGAAGTGAACCTCTAATGTAGAGNTTTTTTTATATTTTATCTTCCAGGCCTCTGCAACCTCATACTAGCTGCTGTGATGACAAGATTAACGAACTGAGAATTTCTTCTGAGGATTGCAATGATTACAACTTCCTAGTTAAGCCTTGGAATTCCGTAAGACGTTGGAAAAAGTCTCCCAGATTGAGTGAATATGCTATTAAATATGTTGTTGGGGATATCTACATCCACTCCCCATAGAAATCTTTCTTTTTAAATTTTATTTCGGTGCATAATGAATACCTTCAGTTATCCTATATATTTATTGGGGTACTGGGATTCTTATATAAAGAAATACTGATGTACTAATATGAATCCACCTGTAAAGCTAACAGTTCGATGGCTGGTTAGCTAAATTCATCATCAATATTGTCAGAGTATTTCAACGAATTATTTGAAAAATGTATCATTCCATAATTTATCATCGGTTACATGAATTCTACGGAGGAAAGACACCCTTGAAGGCTTAATGCAAAACTGTGCAAGTTGGAGCTATCTGGTATAGATTTTTGTAGAGCATATTAGTGGGATAGCATACATATATATTTACAAGGATATATACTAATACCATATAATTATACGTATAGCGTTCATATATACAATGAAATTTTACAGAAATATTGCTTTTATTTTTTCTTCCATTCGTTATGGCTCATTTCTGTTCTTCAGTGAGCCAACTTACAAAAATTTTATATTGAACTTCATGCGAAAGACAAACAACTTCAATAAATTTGTTTCTAAAACTTCTCTTCACCCAAAACAAGGAGTCAAGGAAAATATCCCTTTCCAAATGAATTTTGGTTTGATACCCTAAATTTCTGCCATAGTGTTTAACGCTCTTGTTATCATATAAACTTTACAATCGTTTTACTTTTCTACTAACGCACAATTTATCTTGCTATTCATCAATTATGGTTAACTTCAGCATAAAAATGTGTAAATATATCATTGAAACTAACGTAGAAGCAATAACATATTTTTCTTGGATTTTCTAAAATGGGCCATCAACAGTGTTGAAAAATGTTTTCCAATGACTCTCTAAACATGGAAATCTTTCCCCTACCATGATGTTGCATATCTAGCTTTACAGAACATTGTATTTATCCAGAAAATACTATCTTAGGCTTTCCCTTTATTATTCCTACGAAAATTATTTCTTCACTTTTATTTCTACAAATAATGTATCGCTTGATTTCATTTGAATATGACTTTTCTGTTTAATAATTTGAACATCTGAGCACATGCCTCTAAAAATATTGATAATATTAATCAATTCAAATTAAAGTATTTTTGAACAATTTCAGAAAGACGCTTTAGTCATTTGATATTAGGGAGATCCAATCATCATTTGCTGAACACTTCAATGAAATAGTGCAGCTAAATGTCTAATTGTTATAAATCTATTAACTACTTTAATTAATACTATCAATAGATTCTGGCAAGACTTTGTGGTAGGAAGCCATAACGAACTGAGAAAATGAAAATAGACATTTACCCGTACCACATAACGTTATATACTCTAGGTCGTTCTTCACCGATAATGTGAGTAGCAATCGAAATTTTCAGTAAGCTATGTATTTAGTCAATATATCCCTTCCGCACTCCAATAGCATCTGACAGGGTAAATGTGTGGATGTAAATGTTAAAAAAGTCACTCAAATGAGGATAGTCATTCAGGATAGTCTGAATGAATTGCTTCAACGACGAGCTATGCTTAGGAAAAAATAGATGTGAGTTTGGTACGTCAGAAATGTTTCAATTACCCACCGCTTCCTCTCACAAGGCGTTCTCGTATAGAGCCACTACTTCCGGCACACAATAATTGCATTCCTGATATATTTACAGAAACGTCTCATTGTTCCTCATTGCCGTATTGACCACGCGACTCCGTTTACGCACTCGCAGGAACGTTCTGCGTGAAAATTCCAATTGAGAAAAGGGCAGAGCTATTTGGAATCGTGGGTAATTGTAGATCAAACGGCTGTGAGATCATACTGTCTCCTGCGTTAATTGAGGGCACCATCTCTTCTCATTCGGAGGAAGAGTTCGCAATTAAGAGATAGCCGCTCTGTTACGATCTATGTCACGAGGGTGCGCCCTTGTTGCAGCGGCGGAAGTGATCTCAAATCGTCCTTGGTCTCCCCTCCCATTTACCACTCAAGATTTTAAATCAGCATCCCTGTTAATTGGTTTCGGGTAACTCTTCATAACTGAAAAACATTCCATTTACGTCTTGATGCCGATGCATCGCTCCCAAAGGGTCGGGGATAAATTGTCCTCTCCGAACTCAATTAATCGAAGGACTCATTAGCATCGGCGGCCATCAAGAAGTGAGGGAAGTTGATTATGTGTCGCCAGGGCAGCGATTGATTGAGAAAAACTCCATTACAAAAAAATCTTCATGCTCCATGGAGTAACATCATTGTTCGATCCATCGCGTGTTTTGAGAAAGATCTCCGTCGAATCTTCCGCTAAGTAAGTTATCTTCGTTACAATATTTATCAATTGCCATTCTACATTTAAAGATTACAGTAGATAGATAATTTTTATTAATGCTCTGGGTACGAAAACTCCTAAGAGCAAGAAACGAAAATGCATTTTTAACTGAATATCAAAAAATAAACTACAGAAAACAAAATTCAAACGTAATAAGAACAAAATATCAACAGAGCACAAAAAGAGAAAGCTAACAGTGAATCAACATGAAATACAAGTAATACAATCTAAGTAGATACATAGGAGAGACAGACAGTATTAGATGAATGTAAGGGTCACACCCTCAGAAGCAAGTAGTTGTACAATCTCACCTTGTATTTTTTACAATCTCACCTTGTATTTTGTATACCTTCACCTTGTGTTTTGTATAACCTCACCTTGTAGATTATTACTCTTATATTCAATCTGGTTTTTAGTTTAGTCTTTTAGT